>CADDIJ020000307.1:0-78991 GCA_902809745.2 Tetradesmus lagerheimii | reverse complement strand
ATGTTTCCTTTGAGTGACAGTCTGAGCTGCTTCATGTTTCCTTTGAGTGACAGTCTGAGCTGCTTCATGTTTCCTTTGAGTGACAGTCTGAGCTGCTTCATGTTTCCTTTGAGGGACAGTCTGAGCTGAGGTGCTCGCGACTTCCTGTCTCACTTGGTGTCCGTTGCAGCGTAGCCGCTTGAACACACCGTTTGACCCCTCTTCTTTTTCCTTCTCTCCATTTTTTCCTGCACGAATCAGGCCATCTACACGGAGATGAAGTTTGAGCGTCCCAGCAAGATCCAGGCCACCACGCTGCCCATGATCCTGCGCCGCAGCGAGGCCGGCATCTTCAAGGACCTCATCGCGCAGGCTCACAACGGTAGCGGCAAGACCACCTGCTTCGTGCTCGCCATGCTCAGCAGGTGCGGTGGCCGCCGGTGTCGTCGGGTGTCGTGTGTCGTTGTCGTGGGCATGCGGCTGCTGGTTGGCTTGGAAGTTTGTGCTGTGGTTATGTTGCATGGGGGTTCAAGGACACACACAACTGCAGCTGCAAAGTTGCGTTGTGCTGGATACATTGGCAACAGGAAGACTTTGCAGCGGCAGTTCAGTTCTAAGTTTTGAAGTACATTTAAACACCAAGGCGCGTGCATGCGCCTGCCAGCTGCTCTGCCCACTGTATTGATCATGCAGTATCATTTCTGAGCTGCAGTGGCCCTTGGCGCCGCCAGAAATGCAGCTGATTGTAGCCGTGTGATGCCTGAGGCTTGATTCATTGCTGTGCCTGCTGCCGCATCACCTGCAGGGGGAACCCCGAGCGCAAGTGCATTTGCACCACGCTTCAGCTTATGCGCATTGAATGTATGGCGGCTGTTTGCCCAGCGTGAGGTTGCGCACGTTGCTGCAGCTGCAGTGTATACTGTTTGACACCTGCCGCATTGCTCTGCGCTGCCCGCGTGTGCAGGGTCAACCCTGAGCTGAAGTGCCCGCAGGCGCTGTGCATGTGCACCACGCGCGAGCTGGTCGCGCAGAACCTGAGCGTGCTGCGCAAGATGGCAGCGTTTGCGGGCATCAGCAGCACCTCAACGAGTGAGGAGGGAGAGGACACGGCAGGCGCACGCGGCAGGAAGCTGATTGAGCAGGTGACCGCTTTGTTTGGTTGTTTTGGCTGGTTGCTGCAAGGTGCATGTTTTGAAAAGCTATTCTGTCTGCGTTTTTGGGCATTGTCCGCATCTGAAAAAACGGGCTGCGCCCAAACGGCTGGGCCCATTGGAAGGAATCTGGGAAACTGGGGAACGCTAGGTATTGTAGCGCGTTTTGTTGCTGGTTACACGGGGGGGGTCTGCTGGCTGGCCATACAGAGCAGTTGCTGCTGATGTCATGATCATCCCCTCTGGCCGGGAGGGGATCCCGGAGTGCCAGGCCACGGGGCATTAGCACCGCCTACGGAATGCGCTGCCATGTGTACTAGATCGATAGATAACCAAGATATAGACTATAAGGTTGCGTCTTTGCTAGCTCGGTCAGTGCATACCCTTGATCATGAACTTTGAACGATACGTCGAAAATCCAGAAGCTTTACGCAAGCAACACATTACTGGCGAATCGCAACGTCTGTTTATACTGTTGCTGCTGAGCAGCGCAACCAGGCATACAGTGTAACTTGCCCAGCTTGGTTAGGATATGCCAGGTAGGACGAATGCCAGCGTGCATATTGCAAGTACGCGATGATAACGTTCGAAGTTTTATGACTTGGAGTGATGTCGAATGCGGCATGTCTTGTCAGGATTGCGCAGGAAGTGTATCAGCCCTTGTTGGGTTTGCCAGCTTGTCCGTGGCATTTGCGACCAGTGCATGGTGTCGCTTTCGCGAAATTATTCTTATAATCAACTATCGTACCAGGCTGATTCTCTTTGGTTTGGAAGATCCCCAAAACTTGTCATTTACAAACAGCAGTAGATGTGCCAGTGCTGCGTGTGTGGACCAGGCCAGGTATCAGCGCGACTTGCGCCGCCTTGTGCTTGGTTTATCATCAGCAAGTATGTGCTTGATTTGGCCTGGAGTGCTCAAAACACGAGCAGTGCCGTTTCGCATTCTCCGAATCGATCGCTATATGTAAAGCCCTATCGGGCCCAGCCGACAAAGCAGAGGGGAAACAGGCGGCGGCTGAGGGTCCACTGGGCTTACTCTCGGCCGCCTGTCTTTCTGACCCGCACATCTTGTGTACCGCAGGTCATTGTTGGCACGGCCGGCTCAAGAACTGGGTGGCCAACCGAATTATGGCTTTGCATTGCGTGCACTGCGTGTACATTCGTATACTGTAACATGTACCGTAACATGCACCGCAGGTCATCGTTGGCACGCACGGCCGGCTCAAAAACTGGGTGGCCAAGCGCCAGCTGGACGTGGACCGCATCTGCATCCTGGTCTTCGACGAGGCCGACGAGATGCTCAAGGCAGACGCCTTCGCAGACGACTCGGGTGAGGACGCAGCGGCTGCGGGCCCCAGGCCTTTAGGCTAGACCGTGTGGTGACGTGTTGTTTGGTATGTTGTCAGCTTTTTCTGGCGCCATGTTAGACGCCTTCGCAGACGACTCGGGTGAGGCCGCAGCGGCTGATCATATAGGCTAGAATGTACAGAAGTGTGTCGTGACATGTTGTTGATTATGAGAGAGTGGGTACAGTCACCATCTAAGATGCTCAAGGCAGACGCCTTCGCAGACGACTCGGGTGAGGCCACAACGGCTTGTGTTTGGTGGCATGTTTGTGTTGAGCGTATTGTCAGCTTGCTCTGGTGCTGCATCACAGCAAGTGGCGGCAGCGTTGCGGCCTGCAAGTGCGCCGTATTTGTGCTTGGGGCTGTGACAAGGTTGATGGTTGTTCTGACTTCAACTTCAATAGACTGCAGGTGCACCCGCAGGTGCCTCCACACCTAACACAGTCTGCGCACTTCACACTGTTTTACCTGTCAAAACACAATATGAATATTTGATATCAATACCTTACGCGCATCTTCCTGTTGCTGCATGAGGCCTGCAGTGCGCCTGATCAAGACCATCCGCAAGAAGAACCCGGAGGTGCAGCTGCTGCTGTTCAGCGCCACCTTCAACGACCGTGTGAAGGAGTTTGCCATCCGCATCGCACCCAACGCCAACCAGGTCTTCGTGCCCAAGGAGGAGCTCAGCCTGGACGTCATCAGCCAGTACAACGTCATGTGAGTGTATTGCTGTACTGCTGCACTGCTGTTACCCTTTGTACACTCTGCTTTTGATGGATGGCAAGACAGCTGTTTTCGTGCCCAAGGAGGAGCTCAGCCTGGACGTGATCAGCCAGTACAACGTCATGTGAGTGATGTGTTTGTATTGTTGCTGTACTGGTGTTACTTTGCCTTTTTGATCAAGAAGACAGCTGGTCTTTGTGCCCAAGGAGGAGCTCAGCCTGGACGTGATCAGCCAGTACAACGTCATGTGAGCGGTTTGTTGTATCGCTGTACTGCTGTTACTTTGCATTGTACACTTGGGAAGACAGCCTTTTTTTGTGCCTATGAGGAGGAGCTGAGCTTGGACGTGATCAGCCAGTGCAACGTCATGTGAGCGGAACGCAAGATGTTCATCTTAATGTTGCATTTCCGTCAGTACGATTGTACTTCCAGTAAATGCGCGCACATTTGCATCATGTGGCTGCTTGCACAATTGTCCTGAAGAGTTCGCGCATCAGCGTTCGGCTGCTTTGCTCACAATTGTTGGCTCCTGCATGCTGCCCTCCCCCTGTCATTGCACCTGTCATTCCTGCAGCTGCCCCAGTCCTGCTGAGAGGCTTGCGGTGCTGAAAGGCATGATCAGATCTTTACACTTTCAGATGCTTTGCTCACACATGTTGGCTCCTGAATGCATTCCAAACCTGCAGCTGCCCCAGCCCCGCTTGAAGCTGGCGGTGCTGAAAGACAATCATATCTTTACAATTCCGGTTGCTTTGCTCTCACATGCTGGCTCCTGCACACGCTTGTCCTGCACCCTTTTCAAACCTGCAGCTGCCCCAGCCCTGCTGAGAAGCTGGCGGTGCTGAAGGAGATGATCTTCCCCAACTGCGAGAAGCTGGGCCAGACGATGATCTTTGTGCGCACCAAGGAGACCAGCAGGGCGCTGCATGGGCAGATGCAGAACTGGGGCTACAAGATCACCAGTATACAGGTGGGGTGAGCAGCTAATTCATTGTTCGGTGGATGTAGTTGCTTGCTGAGTCTGTGTTGTGTGGTGTATGGTTGAGTACGGGTGTGTGGTGTGCATCAGCAGATGCAGAACTGGGGCTACAAGATCACCAGTATACAGGTGGGGCGCGCAGCTGGTGGCATGGTCACTTGTCACATATGCATGTCTCACAGATGCGTGTTGAGTCTGGGGTGTGTGGGTTATAGTTGTGTTCGGGTGTGTGGTGCTGCACGGGCAGATGCAGAACTGGGGCTACAAGATCAACAGTACACAGGTGGGATGCGCAGCTGGTTGATTGGTCGGTTACTGTTGTCACAGATGCATGCTGAGTCTGTGGTGTAAGGGTTCGGATTGTGTACGGGTGTGTGGTGCTGCACCATCAAATGCAGATCTGGGGCTACAAAATCACTGGTATGCAGATGGGGGTGCGCAGTTGATTCCGGGTATTGAGTCTATGTTTGTGGCCGCACATGTGTTGGGCCACCGCTGGTGGCACAGCTGCAACCCTGGCATCATGTGCGATTTGCATGTTCAAAATGCAGGACGCATGACATGCCTTTTGAAAATCGTGACCGCGTGCTTTGCTTGTATTGCATGCACATCGCTTGCCGACCTTTGCTTACCTTTCATGGCTGCTGCCATATTGTGCCTTTCTGCAGGGTGACATGCAGTTTGATGACCATGACCGCGTGGTTTGCTTGCATGGCATGCACATCGCTTGCTGCTGTTTGTTAACCCATGTAACACATCACAGGGCTGCTGTCGGGTTGTGTGTTTATGTGCAGGGTCACATGCCGTTTGAGGACCGTGACCGCGTGTTTGCTTGCGGGCATGCAATCGCTTGCTGCTGAACTACTTGTTACAGTTCAAGGCTGCTGTCATACATCTGACATCTGACATATAACATGCCTGTTGTGCCTGCAGGGTGACATGCCGTTTGAGGACCGTGACCGCGTGGTGGGCGAGTTCAGGCGGGGAGAGACGAAGATCCTCATCAGCACAGACGTGCTCAGCAGAGGCTTCGACGTCAGCCAGGTGAGGCCCGCACAGGATCTGTTTGACTTGATGATTCGTTCTTTTACACATGACTGGCATTTTATGTATACAACTAATCACCTACGCACTCTGGCAGCTGCAAACGGCACAGCTGCCGCCACTGCTGCTGTTGCTGCGCGGTGGCAGGCCTCAAGCCCAGAGGCTTCGACGTCAGCCAGGTGAGGCCCGCACTCTGGCAGCTGCAATGGGCACAGCTGTTGCCGCTGCTGCTGCATTGCCGTACGTGAGAATGTTGTGGCTCAGCAGAGGCTTTCGACGTCAGCCAGGTGAGGCCCGCACAGGATCTATCGACATCCGTTGTGTCACACAGGACTGGCATCCGATGTATACGACTGATGAGCTGCGCACTCTGCCAGCTGCAAAACAGGCACACCTGCCCTGACTGCTGCTGCCACTACGCGGTGGCAGGCCTCAAGCGCAGCACAGGCTTCAATGTCATGCTCAGCCAAGGCTTGCGTGGCTTGTGCATCATGTTACAGAGCTGCACACGCACATGATCACAACGTGGCACCCATATGCATGCCTGTCATTGATGTCATTATGTTGCTAGTGAATGCTCTCCAGTCCTGCACTGCTCGACGCTGCACCACCTAGCTGAAACACCTCTGCTAGCGCTGGTGGTGAACTGCGACATGCCTGTGGAGCTTGTGCATATGCATATTGGCATCGCAATGTTCATGGCATGGCACACCGCAGGTCTTGTAGCTGCTCCATTGTTGGTCAGACCTTTGTGAAACTGTAGCAGCACTCAGTGACATCCTACCCCTGCATGCAAGGCTGTGCACGCATGCAAGGCTGCTCATGCAAGCAAGGCTGGCCTGACCCACTGTAGTGCTGATTTTTGATGCTGTGTCGCGTGCCGCAGGTGACGCTGGTGGTCAACTACGACATGCCTGTGGAGCGCGACCAGCGCACGCCCAACTACGAGACCTACCTGCACCGCATCGGACGCAGCGGGCGCTTCGGGCGCAAGGGAGCCGCCTTCAACCTCATCACGGGGGCACAGGTGCGCGCTGGAGTAAAGTATTTTTCACAAGCACGGTTGCAGTCGAACACTGCATGTTCAGGATTTGAGTTTGATGTGTGTGTTGGAGGGGGGGCGTGTGCAGCAAAGCTGACGGCGACAATGCTATTCCAAACGGCAGGTGGCAGTGCAGCAAATTCTGCACAAGTGTCCGCTTGTTGGGTGTGTGTGGGGGGGAGGGGGGCCCGCGCCTTTTGACCTATTGGTGCACGACTGAATTCAGCATACATCGTCTTGAGATGCGGTCGTGCCGTTTGTGTCTATCGTGTGCCGTGCTGGTGTGCCAGTGAATGAATGAATGACTGAATGAGCCACGCGTGGTGTGTTCACATTTGACACCTGCGTAAGAGACAGAAAGGCGTTGCGACGATGAGGAAAACCTCTGGTGTGCCAGTGATGACACGATTCATCCTAACATGCTGCTGAGCTGCCTGCTGCTTCCGCGGCAGGTGATGCTGACCACATGATCTTGTGCGTGTCTGAGGCACTCACCAGCTTACTGCTCTGGTGCTCCCTGTTGCACTATATGTACATGCACTGCGCCGCGCATGAGTTGGGTGAACCTGGCTGACTTTTCTATCATTTTTCTCCCTTTTTGGCGCAAGATTGCGTTCACTTTGTGTGGTGCATGCCATCTGAGATGGCGAACGGCCTACGTGTAACTTCCACTCTCTAAAAAAAATTTAGCGTTGACTGCGGAACACCCCTCTTGTTACCGCTGTCGTGCTATTTCACTGCTGTCTGTTTGTGCCGGCAATGCCACCGTGGCATAGCTGGCATAAACAGACAGCAGAGGAATATCACTACAGCAGTAACATGAGGGTGTTTTACGACAGTTCTCTGCTTGTGTTCCCTCGATAGGATCACTTGTAGCCTCGTTTTGTATTGAATGGTAGAAGGTGTGGAGACGCATGAGGTCTTCCTCATCTTCACACAAACACCCTCCCGTCAAGTAGAACCCACCACGCATAGCTCATTCATTCATTCATTCATTCATTCATTCATTCATTCATTCATTCATTCATTCATTGATTCATTCATTCATTCATTCATTCATTCATTCATTCATTCATTCATTCATTCATTCATTCATTCATTCATTCATTCATTGTGTCAAAGAATGGAGTTAGCCAGATCCCATGTAAAAGCAAGCTGCGCACCTTGTGTATTGCATCACAACAGCTGCTGCTGCTGTTCAACTTGCATGCACAGGACCACCAAGTCATCAGCGCCATCGCGAGCTACTTCCAGCACCCCATCCCCGAGGTGGCCTGGAACAACGAGGACCAGTTCATCAGCGTGCTCAACAAGGCAGGCCTCACAGACCAGACAGCATAGTAACAGCACAGGCGCAGCGCAGCGCTGCTGCTATGGCGGGTGTGGTGCAGCTGTGTGCTGCACATTCCTGATTACTTCTATGGCAGCTGGTGTGCGGCTTTGTGGTGCAAGGAGCAGGGCCCAGAACAGCACAGCTGCAGCGTGTGCCAGACTGCATAACCTAATACCTAACAGCCGTCACAGCACAGGGTGTGGCGTGGCGCTGGTGCTATTTACCTGGTGTGCTGCTGCTGCTGTGGCGCAAGGAGCAGGGCTCTCGGATCAGGCGGCGCAGGGTGCAGTGTGTGCAGCTGCCGCGGCCCGCCAGCTTCATATGATGGTAGCGCTGCTGGAAGGAGCAGGGCTGCAGCTGCATGCTGGGTAAAATGCAGGGCTCACACTGTGCCATGCTAGACGGCAAAAAAAGGTTGCATTGCTGGCAGTGCAGTCTACTGCAGGCCCAGGGAGCATGTCTTTTGCGTTTTGCATGATGTCAGCGCAAGCTACATGCACGGGTTGTGGTACGAGCATTTCATTGTGTGGATGCTCAGCCTATGACATGCACGACCGTCCTGGGTGCTGACATTTTTGCTGTTCCACGAGGTTGTAGCACAACCGCTGTTGCATGTCAGCTGCAGCTGCAGCCGCTGCAGCTAGTAGTTGAAACTTGGCAGCACACCCAGGCTTATTCAACGGTGGCTGTTAAAGCATCAAGCGCCGCATGATGCGCAGCGGTTGCTCCGTTGCCCAGGTCGTATTTATTACTGCCGCACAAGTTGTGCTGGCGCCGCTGCTAATTCACAGTGCGAGTACAAGTCGTTGGCTGCATGCCATGCTTGGGTTGACAGTCGGATGGAGTTTGGGTCTGTGCTTGAAATTTGGAACACGCCATGCACACTGGGAGGCAAGCAGCAGTCTACACGGCTGCAGTTGTGTGAAAACGTTGTAGCACTCTAGCAGGAAAAGACATGCAGTAACCCCCAACCCCTGCATGCAAGGCTGCTCACGCATGCAAGGCTGGCGGACCCAGTTGTGTGACTGAAACTGGCAGGTGCGGGCGGCGGTGCTGCACAGAGAGCCACATGTGCAATGTCTTGTTTGCAGGCGGGCACTGAGTAGCACACTTGAAGGATTCAGACGGGCACAGCAATTTTGGCATCATGTCCATTCCGTTCCAAGTCAAACTCACTTCCAAACTGCAAGGCTTGCAGTGGTTACATCAGTGCTCTGAAGTGCACCAACCTCTCAGCATAAATGGAAGAGGATTACAATCACAGGATACCAACGGTGAAATGCTCAATCGCCCACGTGTGCTACCCTCCTGTACAGCCAGACCATCACTGTAGTTGGTGGTGGTACGACGTACAGGAGGATAGGACACGCGACAGTGCCAGCAGGAGCCCACTTATAAAAAGCACAAGGGGTCGGGTGTTACTGCATGTCTTTTGCTGCTAGAGTGCTACAAAATTTTCACAATCGCCCAAGTATGCTAACCTTCCACCTGGAAGGTGGCCTGGCCGTACAGGGTGACAGGACACGCTGGTAGTGCCAGTCACAGCAGGAGACCAACAAAGATGACACAAACTAATGCACACGTGTGAAGTGAACGTATTAGGCGGATCCTGGACTCCAGGTAAAAGCAACATCATCATACTTTCATGCAATGCTCGACCAGGAGCGCCCGCTCAAGCTCTCCTGGTACTCCAAGTGGGCTGTCCATGCAGGCAAGCCGACGTGTGCCATCTTCCTGAACAGCCAGGGCAGCGGCATGCTGCTGTAGCTTTTGAGGAGGATACGACACGCGGGCCAGTCACAGCAGCAGACCAGCAATATTCAATCGCATGATTGCACACGTGTGCTATCTTCCTGAACAGCCCGACCAGCTGCATGCTGATGTGGCTCTTCAGAACGATAGCACACGCGGGGCAGTGCCAGTCACAGCTGCCAGCAACAACATATTGCCTGCCAGGATGTAGTACAACCAAGATCCAATGCTGCAAATCAGTGAGTTGCTGCAGCAGCCACTAGCACGTGACAGTTGGTTGCTGCCACAAGCACAGCATATATGGCAACAGCTTGCACCAGCTTCCATCGAAACCTATCGTGATCAAGGCTTATGCCATAACAGCTCATCCATGCTTTTGTGTTTGATACATGCATGGCAGAAGTGACTGGACCAATTTCGGAGCAGCTGATTCAGAGCTGCTGGCGCTATGCACCGTCATGGACCATCGTGTACAGCAGCTGCTGAAAACATGTTATGACAAGCAAACAACACAGCTACACCATGTGGCACGAGATATTGTGCCAGAAGACAGACAGCACTGCTTCTCACACTTGTCAGCACACCCTGGCTGTCATAACAACTCTGCAATCAGCATAAGCGGCCGCTGCTCAAATTGGCATACGCTCCTCCCAAAACGCGGCTGCACTGTCGATGGCGCCTTGCTGCACACGGCTGGCTGCATCTTCTCAGCAGCAGCTTGGCTGCCTTCTTCTTATGACCCTGCTGCTGATGTGGCCTCATTGATGTGTGCTGGTAGGTGATGCTGGTGGGTGATGCATGGCAGGTGGTTTTCACCTGCAGCAGGCAGCAGCGGCAGCAGCACGAGGGCGTGGCGTGTCAGTTGGTACTCGTAACATCACTGGATCAGAGCGAATCCGACTGATGAGTGTTTTTATCATCTCTCACGCCTCAACCCTGTGCTCTCTGGCAAAGCCACATGTTCAACTTGCAATATTGCATCAATCAAATCACACCGCACATGCACCAACACGCAACAACATCAACGGCACATGCAGGACAGATCAACGCAGTCAAACACACAATCACACTCGACACACTAAACAAATTGCCTTGTTCAGAACAGCGGAGAAGTTGTCGTCTCCGGCCCCCACGGTGTGGAGGCCTGCAGATCTGTTGAGCTTGAATATTCCGGTTCATCACGACAGGCAGCATATACTCCTAGCATATACAAATCATCTCACAGCATGCCACACGGGGCAGGACCACCACGTGCCTGCCATGGTGCTGACAACTGAAGGATGCTGTGAGACACAAATACAAACACGGACACATGATTTGATGCAGTAATTGATACAATGCAGCAAGAGCTTGCCAGCTTGTGTCAGATAGAACTACATAGAGTCTGTCCACAACTAACCACCGGCCTTGGTGGTTTCAGACAGGGATAACTAAGTGAATCACTCACAAGCCTGGCAGCTTTGGGTTGACGCACAAACCACTCATTCTGCAACACAGGAACAACTGCAAACACACACCACAACACCCCCCAGTAGCAGCAGCAGCGGCAGCAGCAGCACCTACCTTTGATGTTGATGGAGCCACTCGTTCAGTGGTCGGCCATGATTGCAGGCCTTGGAGTGGGGGATGTGATGGACGGGAAGTGCGTCGAATGGCGATCACAGCCCGGCATTGCCGCCCTGCTGCCGTGTAGGTGGGGTCAGGAACTCTGCATGCTCAGACAGCTGATGGAACATCGTGCGAGGGTTTGGCAGCTTGTCAAGACCGCGCTTGACAACTACCCAGCGAAGGATGTCTTCGTTGACGCGCATGGCCATGTTGATCTCTTGCAGGGCCTCCGGGCTGACCGCAAAGTTCAGCTGCCATATTTGCGCCTACGCAGCGGCACGCAAGCAATAAAGCAGGTCATGATGCGGTGATATGCCTTCAATCAAGATCGGCAACGGTTCAAGATCAGCAGGGGCGTCAATCGCCTGATCTGGCTGCACAGCAGTCGGCCACCCACCTTGTCAAACTTGCCCTGCACACCCTTGATCTTGTAGGCCAGGTTCTTTTCTCCATACGAATGCACGTTAGTGATAACACCTCCCTTTGAGTACACCATTGAGCCAACCTTCTGGATCATGCGGCCGAGCTCATCCCTGGGCAGCAGAGGCCGCGCCAGGCACAGCAGCTCATACAGAGGCATTGCAGCACCACGTCGAGCAACCTCACACAAACATGGTAATGGCTGACTGCGTGTACACCCAGCAGCCAAGACCGGCAGCCAGACAGCAGGCCAAGCGGCATATGACACCGTTACTGCGTTATTGCGGCTGAATGAGAGAACACGCGACGTCTTGGCACGCAAAACTGGGTGCTCTGTTTAGTGTTTTGCGTTGAGGGCGCCTTGGCTGCGGCCGTCACGTCTGAGCGTTGATATCATTCCGACAACCTCGTCAGCATCCCCGGACTGCACTTTCAGTTTCGCGCCTTAGTACGCGATTCAACGTACTAGAAAGTTTCACATTGTAGTATATATTCTGTTCCTGCTTTGATCAGGTTCAACAACTGTCCCAGTCGCTGGAGAACAGATAGCAGCTGCCACAGGCCTCTAGCAAAGGGGCTGTGCCGTGTGTCCACATAGCACAACATCAATACATAAATACGCCTCACGATGCTGGTGAGCTGAGCTGCTTGCGATCGGATGAGGCACGTTGCCGCACTGCTGCTGCATGCATACCCTGCAACAACCCTACTGCAGTGGGGGCAGCAACAGCACCACCACCATTGCTGCAGGCACGCCCGTAGCAGCGTACAGCTATGTCAGCTGTGGAAAGTCATCAAGATACATGTCTGTGCATCATAGTTGCTTCAAGCTGCGTCAGCAAAGAGCTGTGCAGGCAAAAAGCTGCATGCCTTGCAGCCATGCTCGCCTCTGGCACTTGCTTATTTATTCCTGCAAGTACAACCCACGCAACATTACCAAGCAGTCACCTCCAACTGCTGTGGTCTCTGCAGGTGCCTTCTCGCGCTAAAGCACTGGGCTGTGCAGGCCACGGCAGGTGCAGGACTGCTGCAGCAACGTCCTGCTCCCCCTTTGCAGCCCGTTTTCCTGCAAAGCTGCTGCCGTCAACACCCGGCACACCTGCTAGGCGCACAAGTCTGTTGTACAACACACGTGTGCAGGCGTGGCTTGAGCAGTACCAGGTATGCAGTCAGATGCTGTTCGGTTTGGCAGCAGACTTATGGACGCTTTGTATGCATGCACCAGGAATGCACCGTATTCAAGAATGCGTGCTGTCAGCGGTTTGAGCAGGAAGTCTTGGCACTAGACATCCACAAAACTTTGCTCATCTTTCCATGTGCAAGCGGAGTGTACCTTTCAAAGCTGCCCCACCATGAACACCTAGTATGCTTGCACGGCCCTGCGTATGCTTTTCCATCGCATTTTCAACTGTTGTCCGACGGTCCTCCTTGTCACTAATCGCGCCGCATCTGCTGCTTTTGCTTCACAGGTCCCTGGCCAGTACAGCAGCTACACAGGCTACAACCATGCCGCTGCTGCTGCAGCTGCAGCAGCTGCAGCTGCTGGCAGTGCGCCCAAGACGCACAAGAAGGGCGCGTATCTGTTTGAGGTTACGCCTGACGGCCCTGATTCCGAGGGTGCTCAGACGTTTCAGACTGAGCAGGCGATGCTAGCTCGCTACAGCCACTTGCTCAAGGAGAGCAGCCTGATGGCTAACCTCAAGTGAGTGCACTGCCGCTTGGTGCTGTTGTGTTTGTAGGACGTGTTATTGTTACTATACAAATTTTACAAGGTATTACTTGCTTCGACAAGAGTGGCTGTGAGACAGAGCGGCCTATCATGGCTTCAAGTGCCTGTACCCCAACCTGGTGTTGTTGTGTTGCGTTATACACTCAAAATAACGATTGCTTTGTTATGCGTGGCTGTGGAGAGAGCAGCCTGATGGCCATGTCGCAGCCTCACACCTCCTGCTGCCGCTTCTGCTGCTGCTGCTGCTGCAGGGCGCGTGCGCGGTTTGAGCGGCCTCGCGACAAGGCCAAGCGGCGCCGGAGTGAGCGCATCGAGCACCGCAAGTGGCAGCACAAGCAGGCCGCATACGTGCCGGAGTCCCTGCAGAGTGAGTGCTTTTAGGTTTTAGGTTTTGGTGTGACTGGTAGGTCACATGAGGCATGTGCTGCCTGGCAGCCGGCGCGGAGTCCGTGCAGAGTGAGTGCACATCACTCTGCCAGCTTGTAACATGTATTCACTAAGTACAGCTGCTGATCATGCTGGTTTTGGTTGTACTATTTAGGTTTTGCTGTGTCTGGCAACTCCGATGTTGCGCATGCAACATGTGACTTACTTAAAACCTAAACCAGCACTATCAGTGCTGCCCGGCAACCGGCGCAGCCTTTGTAAATGTCACCAGTGAAGTCGTGCTGATGTCAGCACCGCTTTCACCCTTCCTTTGAGATGCATGCAGCTCGTCATGATGTGATATAGCTGCATTGCTGAATCTTTGTAATTCTGCAGGTGCTGGTGGGCGTGACATGCATGTCCATGTGGTGCATGAGCAGCCTTATGAAAACTTTTTACTTTACGCGGACTGAGGCACTGCCACTGCATGACGCACAACTTCTGATTTCAGACATACACCTGCAACAAGGTACAGCTGCTGGCGGACGCTGACTGGGAAACTGCCACAGGCTTGGCCTGACATTCAATTTGCTCACTTCTGCACTGCTGCAGGTGCTGGTGGGCGTGACATGGTGCTTGAAGAGCCCTACGAGGACGGCTTCAACCTGCGCACTGACTGGGACACTGCCATAGCATGACACATAATTTTCAGTTCCACGGATCCATATGCAATCAGCTGGGGTGCTGGGCCGCGCGACTGCGTCACTGCCACGGACTCAACCTGACATCCAGTTCGTCGCTTCCTGACATTCATGTTGCTGTTTGGCTCACTCCTGCCATGCTGCAGGTGCTGGTGGGCGTGACATGGTGCTTGAGGAGCCCTACGAGGACGTCTTCACCTGCGCGCTGACTGGGACACTGCCGTAGCACGCCACATATTTTTCGGTTCCACAGATACACATGCCATAAGCTGGGACGCTAGGGGCCGCTGACTGCGAGAATGCCACAGACATGACCTGACATCTACTTCGTTGCTTCTTGACATCCAATTTGCTGTTCTGGCTCACTTCTGCAATGCTGCAGGTGCTGGTGGGCGTGACATGGTGCTTGAAGAGCCCTACGAGGATTTCTTCAACCTGCGCACTGACTGGGACACTGCCATAGCATGACACATAATTTTCAGTTCCACGGATCCATATGCAATCAGCTGGGGTGCTGGGCCGCGCGACTGCGTCACTGCCACGGACTCAACCTGACATCCAGTTCGTCGCTTCCTGACATTCATGTTGCTGTTTGGCTCACTCCTGCCATGCTGCAGGTGCTGGTGGGCGTGACATGGTGCTTGAGGAGCCCTACGAGGACGTCTTCAACCTGCGCGCTGACTGGGACACTGCCGTAGCACGCCACATATTTTTCGGTTCCACAGATACACATGCCATAAGCTGGGACGCTAGGGGCCGCTGACTGCGAGAATGCCACAGACATGACCTGACATCTACTTCGTTGCTTCTTGACATCCAATTTGCTGTTCTGGCTCACTTCTGCAATGCTGCAGGTGCTGGTGGGCGTGACATGGTGCTTGAAGAGCCCTACGAGGATTTCTTCAACCTGCGCGCTGACTGGGACACCGCAGTGGACCCCGGTGAACGGCCCTGGGCAGAGCAGCAGGCAGCAGCCGAACAGCAGCAGCAGCAGCAGCTTGACTACGGCTATTATGCATACGATCCCAACTCTGTGACAGATCTTAGCGGGTATATGCCAAAGGCGGGTGCAGCTGCTGCTGCTGGTGGTGGTGGTGCGGCAGACTGGGGTGGTTATTTGAGAGGGGATGTGCAGTTTGGAGCTGCCGGGGCTGGGCAGTGGGATGGGTATATGATCCAGCAAGGCAGCAGCAGCAGCGTGGCGGGAGGTTACAGCAGCAACAGCGCGCCGGCTGCTGCAGGCTATGGTGATTTCGAGTTTTCAAACCCTGGTAGTTATGCCAGCATGGCAGCGACAACATCATCATCAGCATCTGCTGCTCGACCTGTAGATCCGTTTGCTGTCGCACCTGGGGCAGCTCCGGCAGATGTCAGTGCAGCTACGTATGCCGCATATTCAGCAGCTGACGTGTTTGCTGATATCAGCGTTGATAGCGGGTTCTTTGGGGGTTACACGGAGCCTCAGGGAGGCGCCACATCAATCGCAGGCTTTTTAGATGTTGAGCAGTTGAATGTGGCACCAGCAACAGCTGCAACAGCAGCAGCTACAGGGCTAGACCAGCAGCAGCAGCAGTTTGCAGTGTGGCAGCAGCAGCAGCAACAGCAGTTTGAGGCGCTTCAGCAGCAGCAGAAAGCTTTGGAGGAGCAGCAGGCAGCTTGGCAGCAGCAGCAACAGGAGCTCATGTTGCAGCTGCAGGCAGTGCAGTTTGTAGATCCGGGTGCTGCAGCTGCAGCGACGGCTGTACAGCAGCAGGATGATACACTTTGGCAGCAGCAGCAGCAGCAGCAGGTTGATGCCGCAGCTCAGCTTGCAGCATCTAGCCAGGGCTGGCCTCTGTGGATGGAGGGCAGTGCGGCTGCTGGCACAACTGATGCTCCATTGGATTCCACCCTCAGCACTGGCAGCATTGCTGGATGGCCAGCTGCAGATGCAGATGATGCACTCGCACAGCAGCAGCAGCAGCAGACAAGTGCTGACACAATGGCGGCAGCAGCAGCAGCAGGTGTTGGTGCAGAAGCCACGCTGCTGCTGCAGCAGCAGGTGGTACAACCTGTTGAGGTGGCACTGCTGGAGCCTGCTGATGTGGCAGAGCCTGCTGCTGCTGAGGACCAGCAGCAGCCACTGCAGCTGCAGCAACCAGATCTGCAGCTGGCGGCTACAACTTTGGATGCAGCTCAGGCAGCAGCAGCAGCAGCAGCAGCACCTGCTGTTGCGGCTGTGCCAGCTCAAATTGAAGCGCCTGAAGCGCCTGCTGCTGTGCCAGCAGCAACAGACAGTGTAGTGCCAGCAGCAACAGACAGTGTAGTGCCAGTGAACAATGAGGCGGCAATGGAGCCACAGATCATCACCCCAGCAGCAGCAGCAGCAAACGTGCAGCAGGCTGCAGCGTTTGCTGAGCTCCGAGTTACACAGGAGAGCACGTCACCACCGCCGCAGCAGCAGCTGCGCAGAAGGCGGCAGTCCAGCTCCAAGAAGGCACCTGCTGATGCTGCTGTCACTGCTGCTGCCGCTGCTGGAACTACACCGCGCAAGGCAGCAGCTCCCCGCAAACCTGCTGCAGCGGCTGCTGGCAAGACGCCCGCGGTCAGCCGCAAGATGGCAGCAACACCAACTGCTGCTCGTGCTGCTGATGTCACCGCAGCTCCTGCTGCTGCTGCTGCAGCAGCATCAGGCCAGCTGAGTGCTGCTGCGTCTGCTGCTGCTCTGAAGGAAGCTCAGGCAGCACTTGATGCCAGCAATGCGAAGCTGCAGGCGTTGACTGCTGCACTGGCAGCTAGGGGCATTCAGCTGCCACCACTGCCACCACTGCCACCCCAGCAACAGCAGCAGCAGCAGCAGCAGCAGTTAGTCGACACCGCTGCCAGTAATGCAGCCAATGGGAAAGCAACGAGCAGCAGCAACGGCTGCAGTTCTAGCCCAGGGCAGTTCAGACGCATCGGCCGCAAGCAGCAGAGCGCTGCTGCTGCTGGCGATAATGCTGCAGCCACCACAGCAGGCAGCAGCAGCAGCAGGGGTGATGCTCAGTCTAAGAGCAGGCGGCATAGCAAGAGCAGCACCGTTGGCGTTCAGGTGTAACGGTTTGCACGGCTCGATTGTGCTGCTGCTGCTGCTGCTGGAGAAAAAGACAGTTTGTCACTCATTGATCTGGGGCTGCACGCAGGCAGCTCAAGGCGGCAAGCTCGTCTGGCAGCAGATCAGCACTAGGTGTGAGGAGGTGTGTGGTGCGTTGTTTTCTTAGCAGGGTACAGACGGGATGTGATCACGCATGCTGAGTTCATACCAATCAGTTGCAGGGCGTGCAGGAGATGGGCAGGCATTACAAGGCAGCGTTTTCTGTCAGGTGTCGTCGTTGAGTGACACCATGGTATTTATGCACGTTGCTTTTCGTGCGTGTGCATTTCAAGTACCTTGATGTAACTGGCACCTATATGTGGCGGGCACCTATATGCGGGTAGTGGGGTGCATCACAGCATACAGCGCAGGAGATTGGTGGTTGCTGCTATGGACTCTTCAGCCTTGGCCAAGGCTGCATTCATTGATTGTGAACAATCGCTAAGTTGGTGTTTGCTCAGCAGTTGTGCATTCCAGGATCTAGTGAATGCACTGAGATTGTTTGGCTGTTGCATTGTATGGTGTCGCACGTTTATCATCATGTTGGCGTGTTGGACAGTAGCTGCCACTAGCAGGTTTGCCAAGAAATTGGTGAGCTCAAGGCCATGATCTGCCGGTGTTGAACAGGTTTTCACGGATCTATTGTGTGCTGTAGCTTGGACAAAGCAATGTCTTCGTGCACTGGCAGATAGGGTCGCTTATTGGCTCAAAGATAGACTCTCCTTGTTATGATCGTGCTGTTTTGGCTGCTGCTCACTTGTGTCTCAGGACCGTCCTGAGTCAGGCTGACTTTGAAGCCGCATTGGTTGTGCTAGCAACAGGGAATGTAGCTACGCCTGTATGTGCTTTACGGTATTGTGTGTAATATAATCAATTTAAGGAGGCACTGCTGTACCGCCAGCTGGTCTAATAGTGTGGTTATCAGGTTCAGATTTGTAGGCGTGAACCAAACCTAGGCCTACTGCCCACTGGGCCAGTACGATTGTCGTGCAGTTCAACATGGTTGCAACCCGGCTGTAACTTTTAAGCCTTCTTGAGTATCTTTATTCTACTGTGATGGTGGCTGATGTGTTCCAACAAGCCTACCCTGACGTGTCTAGAGGTAGCCTGCAAACTGCTTGATGAACTTCGATGCATTGCACCTGGTTGCACAACGGGCAGGTCAAGCTGCTAAAGTAATATCAAACTAAACATTTTCGCTGTTAATGCTCACCCAGCCAGCACCCACAGGTCAGCCATAATGCGAGCAGTCGGTGGAACGGCGAACCCACGCCTGATGAGGAGCCGGCAGCCTCAGCGCGCACGAGGCGGGCATGCCTAGTGGTATTGCAACAAATCGCAAGTTTTATGAAGTTACGACATGACGCAGGGGGCTGCTTCATGATGCCGCGCATGTCTGTGGCCGCTCTGGCCTGCCTGTGGACCTTGCTGCTCTGTGTTGAAACGGTAGTTGGTGGCACATTGAGTGTGGGCAGCGGCAAGGAGCTAGTGCAGGCCCTGCAAGACATCAATATCGACAGTATCTCAATCGATCGCCCTATCAGGCTAGAAAACGGAGATTTTCCTTCACATATCATAAAATTAAACCGGAACTTGACTATTTCGTCACCACCTGAAGGCCCTCATCAGGTGTGAGGGCAGCACAGGCTCTCCCTACTGCTGCAGCTATAGACGAGTGATGCTGCGGTCTACGCAGCCTGTACATTGCTTGATAGCTGTTTTTGCTTGAAGTTGAGTGTTGTACGCTTGAAGCCTGTCGATGCAGCGTTGTAAACCAGCGATGTGCTGTCTGCTGCATGCTGTTGTGCAGGTGATTGACTTCAACGCAAGATCAGTCAGCAACAAGCTCTCCATAGGAGCAGGTGAACATGATATCTGGTTTGAGATGCATCTGTGCAGATTCTGCAAAGTCACTGTCTGCGGGACCAGGCCTGTTAGGCTAACCTGCAGGCCATGCTTTGAGTCCTCAGGACAGCTGTTTGGTGCTCAAGCAGTTGATAACCAGGGAGCAAGCTACGCAGCTCCCTACAGATGCAGCCGTCGCAGGCAGCATGCTTACAGCACAAAGCAAGAGATTGACGCCTGCAGCGGCAGCAACCCCGCTACATCGCAAGCAGCGTGCACACCAACGACTGGTGCAAGCCATGTAGCAGTGTGGCGCAGCAGCAACATGTTGGGTATCAGCTTCAACAGCGAGCCTTGTTTTGAGCCTTGTTTGAGCTTTGTTTGTTTCACCACATTTTCGCACGTGTGTTTCCTGCAGGATACAATCTGTCGCTGGTGCATCTGACCATCAAGGACACGCGCTACGGGCCAGGAGCTGATGTGGTGAGCGCAGCAGCAAGCAGCAGCAGGGGGGAGGCAGCAGCAGCGGCAGCAGCGGTGGCAGCAGCAGCGGCGGCAGCAGCAGAGGTAACAGCATGGAGTGACAGATGTGCAGCAGCAGCAGCATGAATGCTGTGATGGCAGAGATGCCGAGTGTTGCAGTGCCAGTAGACATGGAAGCAGGCTTGCAGCTGCTGAGTGCCTGTGCGGTGCAGCGAGCATGCTGATGCGGAATGCTGGGGGATGGGGTTGGCATGGCAGCAGTCCTGCAAGCAGCAGCACGCACCACAAGCACCACGTCAGCATTTGGCCGCCCATGTTGAGCAGTTGCCCTACCAGCTTTCCCGTCACTCTCAAGCCGACCAGCACCTGCATAGCAGAACATCTGCCTACTCCTAAACGCGTGCTAGACAAGCTGACATGTTCATATTTTGCTGTCAACTGTTGGCTCATAAATGAGTGATGCGCATTGCGGCTTGTGTGGTGTTGTGTTATGTTGCGCAGGATGTGCTTGCCTCTTCTCCTAATGGCATCCTGTACCTGCACGACCTCGCAAGGTGCGGCAGCAGTAACAGCAGCAGCAACAGCAACAGCGACAGCAGCCGCAACAGCCTCAGCAGCAACAGCAGCAGCAACAGCGACAGCAGCAACCAGGACGCGTGTGACCGGTACAGCATCAAGCATGAAGGGCTGCAGGAAGCTGCGCCGCCCAGTATGCAGCAGCCATGGCAGCGATGATGTTTCTGAATGAGTGACAGCAAGTTTCTGCTGTGCCTTGAGTGAAGCACGCACATGTGCCGGCCAGTGCTACGGTCTGCACCAGTGGCAGCAGTACCTCTTGCACCACAGCTATACAGCACGCAATGTACAAGAATTGCATGCAAGCTTGGCAATGTTGCATAGCAGCCAACCAAGTTCTGGCATGCAGTGTTACAACACCCAGTCATGGCATGCCTGTACAAACCTTCTTTCACGTTTCACCTTGCAGGATCAAAGCAGCTGCCCTCCCCTGGATAAGTCCCAGATCCTGGCCTACCCCCGGGACCCGACAGTGCCCGGAAGTAATGTTATAACATTCCCAGGATCTATGCTGTGGGGTGGCGTGCCCTACAACTACAGCATCCGCTATCACGACTTCAGCACGCACATGTCGATCGGGGAGAACGCTGCTGACAGGGGCTATGTGGTGCACAAGCGGGACTCATGGAAGGTGCGCTGCTGCTTTTTTGGTATCATAATCAGTATCACGGTATATGTGTTAGCATTAGTAATCATATCAGTATTAGCACATCTGTTAGGATTTGCATGCTGTTTGTATGCGTGCAGCCTTCATGTTTGACTGGGCTGTGTTGCAGGTTTGGGGCAGCAGTTGGCTGCTTGACAAGTCTTGAGGTCTGGCACAGTCCGCTGCTCTGCTGCGCATGCGGGAGTCATCATGCGGTCTGTGGCACACCTCTGAGCAAGGCACACTCTTCCTCAGCTTTCTGAACAATCTGTTTTTACACCTGTTTCTCGTATCGCTGCTGCTGCTGTTTGGGGTCTCTGCAGCTCTGCCAGCACATTGTTGATGCTGATTGTGTCGCACACGCTGACACAGCATCCTGCATCAAGCAAGAGATGGACGCAGCCGACCTTGCAGCATACCCCCCAGCACAGCAGCAGCAGCTCAGCACTGCAGCCACAGCCGGCATCGCTGTAGCAGCAGCAGTAGCCGGCTCTGCATTTCTCGCAGCAGCCGCATTCGTGTTCATCCGCAGCAAGCGGAGCCAGCAAGCAGCAGCAGCTGCTGCTGCATCTCTGCTTCTTGTGCATACCAAGCCAGACCAGTGTGTGGAGTTGAGTCACGGCAGTGGCAGCAGCAGCAGCAAGGGTGGCACGCACGGCTCATATAACAAGCCAGATGGCGTCACACCGCACAGCACGAGGCCCGCTTCGCATGATTCAACGGGCAGTGTGCCGTCTTGGCAGGGGCCTGGCGTGTCGTCGATGTTGACGGTCAGCTCTCGCTGCAGCTTGTCGATGCCGAGCATCCTGAACGGCACGCTGACAGCGCAGCAGGCAGCAGAGCTGCAGCTAGGTGAGGCGGTGTACGAGTTATTAATAATTCAATTATGAATTGCGGCTGGTCTTGCGGCATTCGGTGAGCAGCAGTGATGAGGCATCAGTGGATTCATGTCATGCAGCTTCTATGGGCAGCAGAGAGGGACACATCAGCTGGACCAGGTCATGCACAGCAACACACTGCATCAGGGTCACTACTACTTCAGGAAACTTTGTTACATGTGGGTGCAGTCACCATCTTATGTAGTATGAGCCACCCCAGTTGAACACATGGTCAACACATTGCTACCTGTTGACTCGTTGCTAGCTGCAGCTGTTGCTTGGGTTGCCACCATTCACACATCGCTGCTGTTACTACTGCTGCTGGTGGTGGTGCTGCTGCTGCTGCTGCAGGTTCGTTGATTGGTGCGGGCAGCTCTGGGCGCGTGTTCCTGGGATGCGTGGAGGGACGGGAGGTGGCCATCAAGGTGGTGCACCACGACAGCAGATCAGCGCCACAGGTGGCATCAGAGGTGTGCGGCGCAGCAGCAGCAGCAGCAGGGAGGTTTGGCAGCTGCTACACACTCGTTTTGCTTGTTCAGTTGTTGATATTAGCATGGTTGTCATGCATACTGAGCAGTGTTGATAATCACCCACAGAACACAGCTAGCTTATGCAACATGGTCAAAGTACGACAGGCAGCAGCATCGACTGCGTCTCTGTGCACCATGCCTACTCTCAAAGCAATGCAATGTATTGCACTACTGCTGGTTCAATCTGTTTGCTGCTGCAATCCGTCGGTCAAACTCCAGGTTGAGCTCATGATGAAGTTTGACCACCCCAACCTCATCAAGGCCTACCACTACGTGACATGGGGAGCAGCAGGCGTCTCCGTGCGGCTCACAAGAGTGCGCAGCGCTATGCAGTTGCTCTGCCTAAGTGGCATGTCCGGTACACTGCTGTAGTGTGGTCTAGCAAGGCAGCAACATGCAACATGCAGATTTTTGGCAATGAGTGCCGCAGAGCTGTCTGGGCCGGCTGGTTGTAGCTGAGCGCAGGATATCTTGAGCTGTATTGGTGACAGATATTGCGGTGCTCTGGCTGACTGCAGTGTGCTGCATTACTTGCTACCTGCTGCTGCTGCTGCTTGCAGGAGCGCAGCACAGATGCTGACTCAGCATTCTCATCCCGTGCACTGCCCAGCGTCATCATCAGCGCCGACAACGGCAGCAGCAGCCTCAGTGGTGGCATCGGCAGTGCGGTGGTTAGGTCTGGCCCTCAGCGCATGTTGGAGACATGGATCATCTGTGAGCTTGCCAATGCAGGCAACTTGCAGGATGCTGTGATGCACCATAACGGAGGAGCCTTCTTCTACCAGAGCATGCCACACATGGTGAGCTCACCATCTCAGCACATGTGAGATAAGGCTCTGTTAGAGGGAAGGAGTTCCGTAGAACCGCAGAGGCATGGATTGCTGCAAACCGGAGGCGGCTGTGGTGATCTGCCAGCCGGATGCTGTGATGCACCACAATCGCAGACACTGACTTCTGCTTATCGTTGCTGCTGCTGCTGCTGCACTGTGCTACAGGGCATGATCTTGACAACGCTGCTAGGGGTGGCTAAGGGCATGCAGTGGCTGCATCAGCACAACGTACTGCATGGCGACCTCAAAGCTGCCAATGTGATGCTCAGCATTGTGGCCAGCAGCGGCAGCGGCAGCAGCAGCAGCGATGAGGGAGTCAACATGCCTGAAGACGGCAGCAAGCCGCAAGAGGGTGATGATGCGGCTGGTGGGCATGAGCTGCTGCCCAAGGTGAGGCGTAGGTGATGTAATTCAACAGTCATATAACAGTCAGCAGTGTGTTTCAATGCACTTCATCAGTGCAATGATCCTGTTCAGGTGTGCAGGCGTGTAACGCTGTATGTTGTCATCGTGTGAGGCAGTGCCAATGCCGGATGGGTACAGTTATTCTAATAGAACACGCAGTAGCGTCCGCAGTGAGCTTCCGCGATACCTCTATGCTGATGTTGCGTGTACGCTGCATTATCACATTACATTACATCACATGCTCCCACTCAACACAGGACTGGGACCCCCAGTTAAAAGCCCAAGGGAGGCTCATATTCCCACTGCTGATGGTGATGCTGCTGCTGCTGCTGCTCGTTCCAGGTGGCTGACTTTGGCCTGTCGCGCATGATGTGTGAGGGCGCCACACACCTGTCAACGCACACCGTGGGCACCATCACGCACCAGCCACCGGGTGAGCTGCACATTTGCTGCAACAATAGGAGTTGAGAAATGCTACCGGTTTCATCCGGATGTAACCGGGCTGCTGAGCCTCACGTGGGAGTTGCACACGCATTGTATGCACTGCGCCATTTGTTGCAGCAACAGCCGCAACAGCAACAGCTGGCAGCAGCAACAGCTGGTACATGTGCAGGTGCACACAGTCGCAAACGCGGTCAGCATTGCTTTTGATGTTGACGGAACAGTTGCGGCACAACACGCTTGTCCTGTGAGGGGATTTGGCGCTCTCAAGAGCCTACTGCCAGATGCGCGCATCTTGGCGCACCTGTGTTGCAGCTTATTGATTCACGCTAAGGTATTCACACTGACGATTCCAAATTGCGTCAACATAGCGCCGCTGCCAACGTATAACTGCCGCTGCTTCCGTTGTTTGTTTCTGTGTTTGCAGAGCTGATGCGCAGCGGGCGCCTGAGCAAGCCTGCTGACGTGTTCTCATTCGGCGTCATGAGTGAGTAACGCAGCTGCTCGTGGCAGTGGTGGCCTTGCATTGCACTTTGCACCCCTGTCGCATTGCTTGAAAGCCACTGCCTTGCCATGTAACAATATACCTTCCTGCTGCTGGCAGTCATAACGGCCCGACAAAGCCACTCTGCTTGCTGTGGGAGCGCTCTCAAAATATTGCGCCTCATCTGTGCCTCGCGCATGCAGCTGGTGATGACATCTTATACGCTATGCTGCACAGCTCATCGCTTGGCTGCTTGTGGTGCATGCATTGCTGATGATGCTTGAGTGCTTGCCTGCTGCTGCTGCTGCTGCTGTAGTGTGGGAGGTCATCATGGCTGCGCATCCCTGGAAAGGCATGATGATGGGTGAGCTGTCGGTGCTGTTTTGAACTACACCATAACACAATCACATACGTCAGATCGGCCTCTGACCCAAGATACCTCAGGGTTTACCCTTCAAGCAACTGCAGTGCCATGCAAAGTAATATCGGCGCACACGCACCAACACTGCAGTTATCACAAGCAGCGTTAACACTGGGAATGGCTTCTTGCCTGTTTTACGCAGCACTCTCCAAGCCCACGCCAGGTCGCCAATGAAATGAATGAAATGTGTTTTGTACACAACCAGTGGCTGCGCGAACTTGACGCTGCTTGTGTCGCTGCTGCTGTTGCTGCTGCTGCTGCAGGAGAGATCATGAACAACGTCATGGTTGAGGGGCAGCGCCTCAAGTTTGGCGCCGTGGTGCCCAAGGTGCGTTGTGTGCACATTTGTGCCCAAGGTGCGTTGTGTGCACATTTGTGCCCAAGGTGCGTTGTGTGCACATTTGTGCCCAAGGTGCGTTGTGTGCACATTTGTGCCCAAGGTGCGTTGTGTGCACATTTGTGCCGTTGACGTGACCATGACGATCGGGTTGACTATTACCAGCCAAGATGGTGACTGGAACCACATGTAATCAAACCTCTCATAAAATTGGCCGACCGTGCTGTGTCGAGCACCATGACCACAGCATGTGAGACAGTGCATTACAGCTGCAAACGGTGGCAGTACTGGTGCAACACGATTTTAAGCTGTTGTGGAAGCTGTCAACCCGCCTGCCTGTCACACTTGCGTGCGTGGATTGAGTACGCATCCTGCAGTGCTAGGCCCACTGCTGTGCGGTTGCTCCTCCCTTTACGGGCCTATCAAGACAAGCAGTAAACCAGCAGACGCTGTAGTGCTTGGGGTTGTACATCAGCATCTGGGACCCAGCATTCGCTGTGATATAATTCATGCTGGTCTTACGCATCGCTGCTATTGTGTTGCTTTGCGTGTCTGCAGGCGTACGCCGCGATTGCTGAGCAGTGCTGGCAGGAGGAGCCGGCAGCGCGCCCCACGTTTGCGCAGCTGGTGGAGCAGCTGCAGCAGCTGCACCAGCAGGAGGAAGCCCTGCAGGTGGGAACCTCTGGCTGAATGATACGTTTGCAATGATACTGTTAGATATGCATCCTCCATTGAATAAGCTGTGTCTGACAGCTGCATCAGCAGGAGGAGGCCCTGCAGGTGGGGACCTATGGCAATGATACTCCGCTGAATACGGATCTCCATTGAATATACTTTGTCTGACAGCTTCTTCAGCCCCACAGCCTTGTGCAGTACTACACGGCTTGGTGCACAGCGGCGTGGTGGGCGCCTGGCAAACTGTTGTGTGCTTGCTTGCTTGCGCAGTGCCTCACTGGCTGGCCTGCTTGCTTACAAGTTACACGTCCTACGCATCAGAAGCAGGGCTATGGCCTGCTTGAGCCTATGCTCCTCTGTGCGTACGTTAGAGAAAATGAGCGGGTCCTGACAGCCTGCTTGCTGCCTTGCTGCTGTGCAGGACGAGGTGGAGGCGGTGCACAGTGGCGTGGTGGGCGCCTGGCAGACAGGCGGCAGCAGCAGCAACAGCGCTGCAGGTGAGGCAGAGCAGCAGCTGTGAAGCTGCCCTACTGTCGGTGGGTGCTGACACTTTGTATGTATTGGTGTGATGCCGCCTGTGCTTGCTTGCGGCTTGTGAGGTGTTCCAAACAGAGCAGCATACAGAGCATCGGTATCGCCTCGCGCAGGAGGTTTGTATGCCTTGTTTGCGTATGCTTGGTGGTGTCCGTCTTGTCCTGGCAGAGCTCACTCGTGATTTGCCAGGTGTTGTACAGCAGAGCACCAGTTTTGAAGGCACATCGCGCTAAAGTATGCTTGTGTTCTGCTTCTTGTGGTCAGCCTGGCAAGGGCAAGGCGAGGTGGAGTGCAGCTGTTGTGCTTGCGTGGTGCTTTGGAGGTGGCGTCTTGTGCTTTTGCTGTTGATGGCTAGCGGTGGCGGGGCCTGCAGCTGCAGTTGTATCTTGTAATTATGTCTTCTGCAGTACATGTTGTGTGCTGTACTGTACTTTTTCACGGCTGGTTGAATGACTGGTTCTAGTATCGTTCAGGCTGCGAAGGACTGCCATAAGTTTGGCACAGCGCCTGCACAAGCAGCCCGTCTGTGTGTTGTGTCACTGCTGCCTCTCCGGCTTGCTGCTATGTGTGCCTGTGGCCTGATTTTGAAATCGTCAAAGAGCCTTGTAGTATTGTACACATCTCGCTCCATGTATGTTTGTGCTTTTTTTGTACCTGTGCCGTTGCTGGCACACGCCTCATGCGCAACAGCGTACTGGGCGGCCTTCGGCTTGCTGCTGTGTGTGCCTGTGGCCTGATTTTGAAAGTACTAATGAGCCTTGTAGTATTCACACAATGTGTGATATGTCATATCACTCCATGTATGATTGTGTCACATGTGCAGCATGCCTCATGTGCAACTGCATACTGGGCGAGGATGGAGACAATTGCAAGGGTTCTTTTTACGCATTGGCGTGGAGGCATGGCTTCCTCCTGCCATTGTCGCAACGTGCTTCGCATCGCTTGATTACACTGCGCGTACTCTCTGTGCGGCCAGTCATGGTCATGGTCTTGTGCTTTGTTTCGCAGTCGCTGGTACATCTGCGGTGTGTTTTTGAGGCTGTGCTTTGTACTGTCATGGCTTATGGCGTTTCTGCAAGGCACACTGTACTGAAGTGGGCAGCCGCATGACACGCAGTGCAGTGGCAGTGGCAGCTGCTGACCTGGCTTGTTAAATGCGCTTCCTGTGGAAGCCGTTCACTCTGACTGAGGCTGGTGTGTGAAAACTATGTAGCACTCTAGCAGGAAAAGGCATGCAGTGACACCCTACCCTATGCATCTGTTCTTCACTTGTTCTGGCTGAATGGGGTGTGAAGCCATTGCACATGTGGCTTCATCAGAGGGCGATGGAGTATTACTTTAGGGTCCAGCGTATGCAGAATTCGCGTTTGCCACGTCAGGTTTTCTCAGCTGAGTGGAAGCGCCCTAGTGGTGCTATTGCGGTGACACCTTGGCATAAGTATGTGCAGAGTTTGCTTTGCAAGTATGGTGTGGATGTTGAGGCGGCGGCTGATCGAGCTAATGCGTGCAAGAATCACATCAACCGTCAGGTCAGGAAGCTGCATGCAGACAGAATTGTTTGTGAATCACTGCAGCACTCTACTTTGAGCCGTTACATCACGCATGTGCACCCTAGACATGCTGATGCCATGCGTTTTAAAAGGGCTAGGCCCTTTTTGTGTTCTGGTGCGCCAACGCGTGGTATTGAGTTGCTGATGCGTGTTCGAATGGGCTGTCTTTGCGTGCATGAGCGTACCAGTCGTTATGGCGGCAGCAGAGCTGATTCTAATACAGCATGTCCTGCTTGTGGTCGGGGTGTTGAGTCTTTGTCACATCTGATGTTTGATTGTCCCGCTACTTCTGCTCAGAGGGATACTATGCTTGATGAAATTCGGTCTGTTTTGCGTGATGTTGCTGGCGGCGCTGAAAATTTGCGCAATGTGTTATCGTTGACTGATGCATCCACTAAGTTGTTGCGTTTTGTTTCTGATGATATTTGGGGTAGTAGGGGGGTGTGCCGAGTGATATCTAGGAGCATTGCTGAGTATCTTGTCCAAGCTTGGGATGTACGTAATAATTGCAAACACAATGGAGCAGTGCTCCCTCTTTCTTCCGCTCCTGAGGGGCGCGGGGCCGATGGCGTTGATGCTATGGCTTAATGGGTAACATGATGATGATGATGACCCTACCCTATGCATCTGTATGCCGCAGTGCAGTGGTGGGCAGTGAGGCCTGTGAGCTCTTGTGCTGTGCAAGTGTGAGAACAATTGCTGTCTTTTGCTTCCTGTTGGGTGCTGCTGCACTTGGAGTGTGGCGTTTATGCACAATCATCTGTGTGGCGGCTTTCCTTTCATGCGGGCAGTGTTATGCATTATTATAATTTGGGCCATACGCTGACGGTTTCTTGCAAAGTCGCCGTGCTGCTGCCTCTGACATCTGTGCGTGTTTGAGAGTCGCCTTTTACGCCGGTGACCAGCCGGCAACACACCCTGCGAGGCGGGCAAATGCAGCTACAATACAATCAGTGCTGTTGTCTTGAACTTCTGCTGGCTCCTTTGGCTGGCTGCAACGCATTGCAGCTCTGCCCCAGTTGCTGTGGATGCTGTGGACGCTGTGCACGGATTGGTGCATGTGCACATGCATGTTGCTTGCACCATCAAAGTTGTACGGCTTTCGCAAGCCAGTAGCGAGTTGCGCGTTGCTGTATGAGGTAACCACACCATGATCAGATCGTCCCTCATTTCTTGCGTGGAGGCTAACTTTGCAAAGCTTTGCAGGCAGGCCTGCAACCCCTTGCACAGTGCCAGCCTGGCAGCCCTCAGTGCTCTGGCCCAGAGGGCGGCCATCAGAGCTCAGGTATACAAAGCGTTGCATTTTTTGTGATTGTGAACAGCAGATGCAGCAGTTCCACATGGCTACACAGGGCACCCGCCCATGGCTGAACATTCATAAACAGCCACGTGGAGTGCACTCAGCTGGCAGTGCCAGCTGGCAGCACCTGCCAGCCATTACCGATGCAACGCTGCAAGTTGCTGCGTGCTATATCAGTAGGGTGACCATTAAGCAGTCTTGCCCGTCGCGATGATTGCGCCTTCGGAAGGACCGGGAAGTGATCACTTCCGGAGTTCATGAACTCCGGGGCCGGCATTAGATATGACATAATTATAAGCCGCTACAATAGGTCAGACGAGCCAAGCCATCATTCGAGATTGCTACATTCGTGCAACTTACTGTTTCGATATGGTTCAGATTGATTTCGGGCCGCTGCAGAGCAAAGCTGCAGCATTTGCCGCTTTGGCGAGCGGGCCCTTTGGGTCCATCGAGCTCGGCGTGGAGCCTGCGCAAGAATCTGCGCATGCTGAATGTAAACACAAACCAACGAAGAGTATGACAGGGCGAGCTGCACTAGCGGTTGTTTGCTTGACAGTATTGACAATAGCAGTAGCAGCTGCTTGCAGCTGCAGCCCTGTCAAGCTTCTTCACGGTGGTTTGATCTCCCAGTTGAGCCAGCAGCAGCTTCCAGGACAGTTCGAGGCCTGTAGACAGCTCTGGGGCTCGCACTGGCAGCTGTGTGAGGCCTATCACAGCTCTAGTGGAGAAGACAAGTGGGTACAGGCTGCCGCATGGCGCCAAGCAAGCCCTGCTTCATGTAAGTGCTGCTTAAACGACATGCTGCTGCTGCTGCGTATGCATCTGTACATGATTTGCGTGAGGAGACTGTATTCATCAGTAGAGCCTTGGATGCGCAGGTGCTATATGCTTGCTTGTAGCCAGCATTCACTACATGCCCCGATCGCACATCAGTGGCACACTTGAAGGTGCCAGATTGAGCTTCAGTGCAGAGGTTAACATACTCTGCTGCTTGTGGTGGACGCTGCTGCTGCTGCAGATGCATGCTCTGGCATAGGGGCCAGCTGCCTGCAACAGGATATGGCCAGCGCTGCACAGGGCAGCACATACGCGCCGCTGCAGGAGGGTGCGGTCTGCAGCACAGACGGCAGGCACTGCAGAGGGGTTTCCTTCTTGAATGAAGAAGGTGTGTACAATGCTGTTATGCAGCGAACTTTAACTCCCGGCAGATGCTTCTATGGCCATGGCATATGGCCCACACTGAAATGCCACGGTGACTTGTTGTAATGCCGGGCCCCTAAGCACTTGAGTCACTTCAGCGGCAGCGACTGTCTTGTTCGTGCTCACATATGGCATGCAATATGATAGCAATGGCTTGGCACGCATAGGTCTGCACATGCCAATGGGGTTCAACCCTTCAGAACTACTGCTGTGAAACATCCACTTCAACACGCTGCGTCGCGTCTGCCGGTCTTGCAGGAACCGGGTCAATGTCACAGCGGCTGCTGTCATATGCAAAAACCACCGCCAGCAGCAGCAGCAGCAGTGCTGACGGCGCAAGCACTGCAAAGGCGAGCACTGCCCCTCATTCACAGACAATGCCCATCCATAGGCTGTTGCACGCCACAGGCGGCAGCAGCAGCAGCAGCTGGCCTACGCTGAGTGTCTCTGTGGACGCTACACGCTCTGGCCGCGCAGTGCCTGAAACCTTCCTTGCAACATCTCACGAATACACACGCATCTTTGACTATGGCAACACCAAGAGCGTCGCTGCATGGGGCAATGTATTTGGCATGCTGTCATCCTCGCCCATCATCCGTGTTGGTGGCGCCAGCCAAGACAGGATGCTGCAGGCGCCTGGCGAGGATGTGTGGCTGGCGTTGAAGCGGCTGCAGAGCCAGACCAACTGCAGGTGGGTTTCAGGTTACAATACAATTCAATATATGTGTAGGGCTAAGACCTGAGCCCAGTTCTAGCCAGCGGGTCGATAGTCTGGTCAAGGGTGTTCGTAACTGTATCCAGTTTCTCAAGTACCTGTGGCGAGTGCTGGGCAGTCACTGATTAGGTGTGGCAGGTCCTGCTAGGGGTGGTAAGGCTGGCATTGAAGCGGCTGCAGAGCCAAGCTCGGTGTAGGTGGGCTTCTGCCAGTTGTGGAGCATGTCTGGGCTTGCCCCTACGGCCACAGCCTTCACCTTTCTCTCAGCGGAATCGCTGCTTCAGGGCAGCGTAGCATTGATTGGATGGCTGTGCAGTACTCGTTTCTGACCATGACTAGCCTGTTATTGGCCACGCGCGTTCATAGGGAAGTGTTGCACTTCACTTGCTGCTGCTGCCGCCGCATGTTCATCTTTGGGCTACCGCTGTGGCAGAGCAATGCAGTGCAGCTCTCCAGGCAGATCATTAATGCAACGCAGAAGCACTTTGGCAAAGCAGTGATCCGCTATGAGCTTGGCAACGAGGTGGGTTTGGGGTACTTGTTTTGCCATCACCTGTGTCAAGCATTGACCCTAACCGCGTCAAGGATTGTATCCTTGATAGTTGGCAGCGAAGAGTGTGTCCTGCAGCAGCAGCCATTTCGCCGTCCTCGCTTACGACAGCAGAAGCAGATGTAGCTGCATCTAGGTAGCACCTCGTAGTCACACACCATCTCCGCATGCCATCACCGCATGCTCACAGAACCCTTCTAAAACACAGCCGTTTGGAGATCTTTCCGCTGCGTGCTGTGACCCACGCATGCCGTGTAGAGATCATCACCACGTGCCACCATTGACAACACATTTAGTGACATTGCGGTGTATTTACTTCACTGCTGATCTGCAGCCGGAGTTCTGGCCCACAGGATTAGGCGGCTACAACGTCACCACAGGCCAGTGGCAGGCCGGCTTCCAGGCATATGCGCAGCATTTCCACCAAGTGGCGCAGGCCCTCAACCCCTGCGGTGTAACCCCAGGTGGCCAGAAGTTGCTGTCGGGACCAGGATGGGGTGAGCAAGCAGCTGGTTGAGTGCTTGAGGTGCCGGCTGCAGCTGTTGCGGCGGCAGCTGCTGCAGCTGGTGGGGTTGAGGTGACCAATCTTGCAGTATGAAGCAGTGTTTTCTGCTTGAAGGCCTGTTGCGGGGACGCTGCAGTTGTTTGCATCTGCTGCGATGCATTGTGTGCTGCAGCTGCACTGCATGGAGTGTTGAAAATGTGCACAGAGTTTTTTTACACAACATCTGCAGCAGCGTCGGCACAGCACTGCTGCAGCTGCGCAGCTGTGCTGTGCTGTGACTGCAGTGGCTGGTATGTGCTGTTACGTTACAGCTTGCACATGTGGCACACGCTGTGTAGCAGATGCTCGACTGGCTGTTGCCGTGCTGCTGTTGATCCTGCAGGCAACATTAACACGCAGCCGACTGACTGGTTTGCTGACGTGCTGTGGGCGGGCAAAGACTGTTACCTGGGGGAGGCCAGCGTGCACTACTAGTGAGTGGTGATGGGCTCCGCGCAGTTTCTACCATAATCAACGTCAGCTGCGTCAATTTCTATTCTGATCAACGTCAGCCACACACTGTGAAACGATTCCAGCAGCATGCTAGTCTGCTAGCGAGCACTGTCAGAGATGCTGACACTACTTGTACGTTGCGCGCCACGGCAGTGCCTTGTTGCCTGTCTGCTTGCAGCCGTTTCGTTAAGAACACAAGCACAGTCACTAGTGGCTTGCACGCATGAGCTGGCTGGCTGCCACACTTGAGGAAGGAAGTGTGCTACGACTGACGTCTGCGTCTTAACCGCACATATGACCTCACCCTCCACTGTCTGCCGCATTTGCCTGCCTGCCTGCAGCCCCTATATCGACAACAGCACGGTCACTGCCAGCCAGCTGCTGAGTTGAGGATCTGCAGCAGTTTAGGCTGAGCAAGTTTAGGGACTACCAACGCATCGAAGCCAGTGCCAGCCTGGGGCTGCACATCAGCGAGACAAACTCACTGTGAGCATCGCCACAATAGTAAACACAGCATGAACCATGCTTCGTGTACAACATGTTTTACACATGATGGTGCGTACTTGGGACCTTTCCACTAGCACAGGCACGGCAGCTCATTCATTCTGCATGCAGCTTTGGTAGACATGCTCTTTAGTCAGCTGTACCTATCCTGCTGCAAACCATCCCCAAAACAGACACATGCTGTGCTGTGACGTGCTGTGCAGCCGCCAGTGGCAGTGCTAATAACCCCATCTGCCCTGTTTGCTTTGTTTGCAGATATGGAGGTGGCCCGCAGCTCAGCGACACCATGACAGGCGCCCTTTGGGTTGCTGATGCGCTCTTTGAGTTTGCAAGAGCAGGCGCGGCAGGCTTTCATCTGCATTTTATAGTAGGCGGTGCTCCTGATGGGACGCTTGGCCAGCCCAACACCGGCGTACAGACCAACTTTTACTACGAGCTGGCAAGTGGGGTTAGGAAGGACTGATGGATCTGTGGGTGAGTTTCGCCGTCCTTCTGCTGCCGTATACATGTGCCACATGTGCTGCTGAGTTGCGACTCGTATGATTTGCGCGCAAGCTGGTGCTGTGCAGCTACACTTCGTAGAGTGCACTTCCTATGCCAATATGCATGGCTGTCCTGTTGAGTCGGCAGCTGCGACCTGCCACACATGCAGCAACCAAGGTAGCACCCGCCTGTCACGCTGATCGTATCCCGCCAGATTGCATTGTGCTGATATCCCTGCATACTCCTATTGTACCCTCTGCTGATCAAAGCCTATGTAAGTTTAAAACCTATATCAAGTACAGTACTCATCAAACCGCATACTGCTGCACACAGATCGACCCCGCAACGCTGCCAGCACCAGTGCCCTGGCCCAGCATTCACGTGCCTTGGTACGGCTACCTCTTCTGGACCGTTGCTGCTTTTGGAGGCTACTGCAGGACAGCCGACGCATCGTTTGTGCCTGTGAAGATTGGCAGTACTGCTAGCAGGAGCACAACGTCAAGGAGCGCTAGCTGCGCAGCAAACATCAAGGTACGCACGAGTGCTGCATGGGGTATGCCCTCGGGTTCCTGCATTGAAGCCTGAAGCTGACAGAAGCCCAGATGCGTGCTAGTCCACTGGTGCTGCTTGGTGTGTTATCGGACGCAGCATGGAACAGCTGCTGGATGCTGTGTTATCTGCCCCAGCATGCCTAAGTCGAGCTTTCTGTGTCTTGCTTTACTTGTTTCACAGGTGTGGGCACTCAAGTCCAAGTCTTGCTTTACTTGTTTCACAGGTGTGGGCACTCAAGTCCAAGTCTTGCTTTACTTGTTTCACAGGTGTGGGCACTCAAGTCCAAGTCTGGCGACATGCGCATTGCGATCATCAACAAAGACGGACAGCAGAGCTGCACCGTCAACATCAATCTGGGCCAGCAATACTGCAAGCAAGCAACGCTGTCTCGCATGCTAAGCCCAAACGGGTTGTTAGGCAAGGCTGACATAACCTGGCAAGGTCAGACTTATGAAAATGCCGGGTACACTGGCAAGCTTCAAGGACAGCAGCTGCTGCGAAAATGCAGACCAACAGCAGCTGCATGTTTGCAGTGTCTGTCCCGGCGTCTAGTGCAGCACTGCTGGTTAGTAAGGCTTCTGTTTCGCATATACAAGCGGAAAGTGCAGCACTGCGGATTGGCAGGCTGCAAGCAGCAGTAACCTCGGTTTCAAGGAATGCTGCGGGCCAGGTGATTCCGACGGCTGGTGCTGCTCTGCAGCGTAACAGCAACACAGCACGATCAGCTGCAGCAATGCGTGTCGGCAGTGCTGCGGCAGCAGCAGCGGCGAGGGCAGACAAGCCAACAACAGCAGTGCCTGTGACAGCTGTGGGTGCAGGTATGCGGGTTGGCAAACCCCAACAGAAGCCTGCCAGTGGTTTAGTAGCCGCTAAGACCTCACAGGTCAACATCAACAAAGCCAAAGCAGTGCCGCAGCGGGCCAGCAATGCACAGCGAATTGGCACACAGAAAGCAGTGCCAGCGTCGTCTGCTGGCCCAGTGATGCGCGCAACAGCAAGTAAATTCACGAAGGCGCCAGCGGCGCTTGCAGCAAACACTGGAAAGGCCAAAAAGCAGAGCGGGTGAGGCTCCCTGTTGTGAGAGACAGCGACTGTGTATTTGGAAAAGCAGCTGTCGCACTATTAAAGCCTTTTTTGATCCGGTGAACCAGTGAACTGTGGCAGTGTACAGCTGTATGTCTGGTTCATAAAATCCAATATGGACTCTGGCATTTTGTTGGCTCCCTATCAAAGCTGGGTGACGTACTGCTACCATTAGTTTTCAGGCGCTGCAAAGCGCCAATATAGCTGCAGCAACCAGGATATTGCACAGTGCTGAAGTGCTAATGTGCAGCAATTGCTTATGCCTCACCAGATGCAGAGGGGCCACAATCTGTACACAGTCGCTGTGGCACAGATCACTGCACGAACCTGTGGTTGTGCAGTTGGCGTGTTGGAGCTGTGAGGGCTGCTCTGCACTGCGAACAGCTGTAGGTGTGGATTTGTCCATGGCCGTGATTGCCTGAGACCACATCAACTGAATTTGCATCGCTTTAAGTGTGCTGTATGTACAATCAATGATTGTACTAAAGCAGTTGTTTGAACTTCAGGCTTGCTGCACCTGATTGTGCTCAGCATCTGTTGACCTGCACCAACAACTGTCGAGCGTGATATTTGCGTATTCTGGGGGCCTTGACTGTCAACCTGCGACTGTGATATGTGGAGCCTGTACAGGCTCCATGCACATGTGCAATTATGTTGACATGGCCTCTTTGTTCAACAAATGCACGACAGCTGCAAGTGCCCGCTGTGGTCAGTGTGCATGGCTATAGCCGCTAGGCTAGCGAGCAGTGTGCTTCAAGCACGCGCATGTCTTCTAGCGACGCCCTCAGGGACACCACGCCGTCCTTGCCACTGTGGCGTCCCCCCATGGTGGTGCCCCTGGGGCTCTTCATCATCATCATCATGTTACCCATTAAGCCATAGCATCAACGCCATCGGCCTGGGGCTCTTGTTGATATTGATTGTTTGGCTTGCTAGCACAGCGCTGTGAAAGGATTGCAGGCTGTGTTGAAAGTTGCGCATACACGCTAAAGGCGTTGTAAGAGGACCAGCCTGCCAAGTGCTGGCAGCCGCAGCTGCGCTGCTGGGTTGATTGTCGTCCAAAGTATTGCTGGGTATACCCAGGTGTTCAGGGCACAGGCCTGTGACCCTCAATTCGAGCTGTCACAGCATGGCATGTGAACATGCTGCTATGCTGTAATACAACATACTATAGTACATGTCAGAGTGTCGGAGTTGTCGCACATCAACGTGTAATCTGGGCTCTTCATGGTTACATGGTTGTTGGCGCCAGTTGACACAATACGAAGTGCTTCTTTACAATACGAAGTAGTACTTCATACTGAAGTAGTACTTCATAGCCAGTTCGTTTCGGGCCCGTGAAGAGAACAGCAATTGCCCAACAACCCACACAACAGCAAGCACTGTGCACTGTACAATGCATCATCAAAGTCCCAAAGGTTGGGCCCAACCGCCGGCTATGTAGCAGCTGTAACCCCACCCCCTGCTACGTAACAGCCGTATACAGCCTGTCAGCTAATGACCACCTCTGGCACTAGTGCGCAAGGGAGTACTCCGTTCTGTAGTGTCCAACACGCGATGAACTTGCAGGGATGGTGCTACCTACAATGATACCCAGCTGACCGTGCATGTGACGCAGCACGTAATCACTGCATGGCCTCAAACTAATGGTCCTCCTCATCAGGTGACGGCTCCCCCAACGCCCCGAGGTTCATGCTCTGGCACCCAACAGATGCATTCGCCATACTCTGAAAGCCCATCGTCATGCCACCAGCACCATGTAACGCATGCCGCCGCAGGAACCCCCGCACAGCAGCCTGCACGTACAGCGCGGCGTAAAAGTGCGCCACCGTGTACTTGGGAGCGTCATGGGGGTCTGAGGGCGGCAGGGGCAGGCGCGGGTACAGCCGCTTGTGGACCTTTGACTCTTCGCCTTCTGGCACGAGCGTGCCGGCTACGTTGCCTGCCAGCGCATGCAGCGTCTCTAGGAAGTGCACCTGCAGCAGCGGCAGCAGCAAGATGCACACACTTTCTTTTTGTGTGTTATCAAGAGATAAGCGCGTCTGATGCTCCACTGCAGCTTGTACGGCTGACAGCACTGATGCCGCCATGCGCACACGTAGTAGAACGGGTTTGAGTTCTCACTATAGAACTCTCGGGCCCTTTGAGGACCCGCTCCTGTTTTTCTCAAATTTACGCATGGAGGAGCATAGGCTCAGGCAGGCTGAAGCCCTGCTTCTGATGCGTAGGACTTGTAACTTGTAACCGCCATGCGCGACAGGCCTCCCAGACTTGACGCAAAGCACCACCCTGCTGCCAGCATAATGCGCAACCTGTCACCACCAGCCGATCATCAAGCTGCAGTGTATCACAACTCCACCGTGCCGCACCTTGTTCTTCTTGCGTATGGGGATGTCCACCGACATGATGATGCTCTGGATCTTGGCCTGCTCGCCCTCCTCGCCCCGCACCCCCATGGGTGGGGGCAGGTCACGCAGCAGCGAGCTGAGCTCCACAGCAGGGATGTACTGGCTGGCTGAGGGGTCCAGCTCTGACCAGGCCTGCACAAGACAACAGTCGGCACACACATACGTACAGTCGAACGACTAGACGAGTATGCTTAGATGCTGGAGCAGTCACCAAAAATGCATTTCTTGGGCAGAGTCTCACATGCGCCGTAAATTCATAGTGCACTGCTGCAAACACAATCAAAACAGCAGGCCAACCCGTCCGCACAGCACAGAACCAAAACCCCTCATCCAACTCACAGCACAGCACAGAACCACAAACCCTCATCCAACTCACTCTTGTGAAGCGCTCTACATGGTATCTGCTGATGGGCATGTCCTTGCTGTTGTTGCTGCTCTGCATGTTGTCAATGATCACTCCGATCACAAAGTTGACCAGCACCAAGCCACACAGCAGCACAAAGCTGCAGAAGTACACCACAGCTGCCAGTGGCGCTGGGCTGCAGTGGTTGCCCAGCACGTCTGCAGGGATCTGCTTGACCAGCGCGTCACCAGCATCTAGCCAGGTGCCTGCTGCTATACTGATAGCTGCCTGGCCAGCAGCGCTGGTGACGTTGACGTCCTGCAGGTGTGCAACACAGCAGCAGCAGCAGACGTGCGCAATTGTTGCCAGGTAAGCTTGCCCCTGAAGGTGTTTCAGATACGGCATCCACCGCCATCCGGTGGGTCTAGTACTTATCTAGCCAAACTGGTTACTAGTTAGGCTGCTCTTATTTTATTCAAAACACGAGAGATGCAGTCTGTGGCACCAGCATGCACTGGAACCCAGAGCTGTGTCAAACAGATTTGTGTCTGTGGCAATGCCGCACCTGCAGCACCTCCATGCAGCCGCTGGTGGCCATGCAGTCCTGCATGATGCCGTTCCAGCTCTCCCCGGTGATCATCCTGAACAGCACCACCAGCGCCATGCCCACGTTGGCGAAGTTGGAGTGCCTGCAACCAGATACACCAGGAACAACAATGCGTTGCAGCCAAGCCATTGACGGCGTGTTGTTTGCGGCTGCCTTCAAGACAGCCACACACTCACCAGTGTCAGAGTGTGTTGACGGTCAAGGCCAACAACAAGATCCTGTCATTCCCATCACTGAACCTGATAACAAACAAGTCAAGCTGCTGAGCCGAACACACAAAGCTTGTCAGGTTGATGTCCGCTGCATACCCTGTACAATTGTAAACAGTTGCACCAGTGTCAATGTTGAGCCCTGGCTGCCCACAGCCCAACGTGGCCCACCGGGTGATATAGTTGTACTTGCAGGCCGCTGCAGCGTATGCGCTGCTGCCAGGTGTCCTCACCTGTCCAGGAACTGCCGATGCTTGACAGCACCAAACAGGTTCATGCCGACCACCGCGTATATGAAGAAGAACAGCAGCAGCACGCCACCGATGTTGCCCAGCGCAGGCAGCGAGAACACCAGCGTCTGCAGCAGGTTGCGCAGTCCCTCTGCCTTTGGGATGAGCCGGAACACTCGTACCAGCTGCAGTACGCGCAGCAGCGGCAGCACCTCCAGGTTCTGGGGTGTGGCCAGATCAATGACCACTCCAGCGATGGAGATGAGCACCACCAGCAGGTCAAACCTGCACCAGCTGTCCTGCAGACAGTCGCACGCAAGGAAACAACAGCAGCGGCAGCGGGGCAAAACGGGGGTTGTGCAGATAAGTTGGGCGTTGATCAGCAGATGGTCTCAGGCATATGCTGCATTCTCCCTGCTGCCATCCACAGCCCCAAGCAATGTCAGGCAGAAAGATACCGCAGCTCAAAGCAGACATGCTCTGCATATGACACGTTCTACAACGGTATCGCATATTAAGAGGGTCCTGCACCTCACTTGTAGGTAGGCACTGCTAATCCAATCAACACGATATCTGCCATGGTGTTCACTGAACACTTCGGGCATGCTGAGAGTCCCCAAAAATAACGGCCATTCATATCACGAGGGTCCTGCGCCTCACCCGCAGGTACTGCCTCCAGCCCAACGCCACGAGCTTCGCAGCTGCCTCCACCGTGAAAAACACCGTGAAGCCCACGTTCGCGTAGCTCATGAAGTCCTGCCACGCCTGGCTCATGTCTGCGTGCGTGAGCGCCATGACGAGCACGTTGGCGATGATGGCGGCCATCACCAGCAGCTCGCAGCTGCTGGACGTCACGGCCTTGAACACGGCGATGCGCCAGCGGCTCCTGCTGGGGGGCACCGGCTGGGGCTGCGGCACAGGATAGGCGTAGGATGCAGCACAGGTTAACCACTCCCAACGTAAGATAGCTAGATAGCTCTAGTTCTGCTTATTGTAAGGTGGAGAAAGCTCTACATATGTAAGGATGCAGCACATGATAGGTGAGGTGGGCTGTATCAGTAATACTGGTCTGATATTATACTGCAATGCTGGCGCACTATTCTGGTCTGATGCTACAGCGGTCAGTGCTGCAGCGCCTGCCGTGGAAGATGACAGCTGAATCTGCAATGTGCATACATGTTGATGCCCACTTGAGAACGCGCCGGAGCAATGCCATGGTCAAGCTGTCGGAAACGCACGACAGTGGCATAGCTGCTGCTGGTGCGTTGCCTACCTTCAGGTTTGTGTCTGCAATCATGCGCTGTATCGTCAGCCACTCTTCTTGCTGCGCAGTCAGCAGCACGCTCCTGCCCTTCTCCTGATGCATCTTGGCAAACTGCACAGCAAGCATCAGCCAGTCAGCGCACACGGCATGGCATTGGACCAACCACCAGCATGCATCCATACGGCCAGCAAGAATGCATAGCATAAGCCAGTACACGCAGCAGCCTCACATCCAACTCTGCATCAGCTGCAGCACTACTCAAAAGCAGCTGGTGTGCAGCATGGCAGCGCAAACCTGTACCCAGCGCACAGGCGCACCTGTTCAAGTGCCGTGGCAATGAACAGCTGCAGCACGAAGAAGCAGCCAAAGATCATGAACACCACAAAGAACGCAGCAAGCGCGGGGTTGTGGCCGTCGCGCGGCTGCTGGTGGATGCCGACTGCTGCCACGCTGTCGTACATGGTGTTGACCCACAGCTCAGTGGTGCTGATCTGGAAAAGCGTCAGGATGGCCACAAGGATGTTGTCAAAGTTGGCAACACGGTTGACCCACCTACAGCGCATGAAGGTGTGGTGAGGCGCAGTATGTGGCAAATCAAAAAATCCGGTGCACTACTGGAGGACCATGGCCATCACATGGTGCTGTCACCAGGACAGAGGCAGCTACGGGAGCTGCATGCATTGCATAAAACCAGCAGCCAATGGTAGCACCGGCAACACAGCTAGCACACATGCACAGTCAAGGATCTGCAGCAGCAGGTCTTGGCGTGTGTGCATTGATCAGTGCAGTGCTCACCGCCGGTCAGGTGTGTAAGCCGGCACTGTCACATTGATGGCAGAGTGGTAGGCTGACGTAGTGACCTGCACAGCCGTGCCTTTGCACCACTCTCGGGTGATGAACTGCCCTTGCGGCAGCACATACTCGGAATGCAGCAGCTTGCCATCAGGCCCCTGGCAAGAGTACAGGCGACCCTTCGACAGCACAATCACGCAGCAGCGCAGATGCTATGAGCTCATGCACTCGCAAGACCAACAGGTATCACAAATTTGACCAGCAGACATGCACACGCTGCAGGCGACATCGCAGCAGTGGCCATGAGTACTGTCAAAAAAGGACACCTAATCGCATTTGGACTGTCAATCCGATAAACGTCATACATCTCCGCATGCTGTACCTGACGCTGCCTGCTGTACAGCACATGTGCTTAGCAGCCCAGCTCACCGCCAGCAGGTGCACCCCCATGATGCCAAACACCAGGTAGAACAGCAGGCACACCAGCACAATGTTGCCCAGCGGCGGCAGCGACGCAAACAGCGCATCCACCACCACCTTCATGCCCTCCAGCCGGCTGGCAACGTGCAGCGGGCGCAGTGCACGCAACGTGCGCAGCGCCCTGAGGCTGCTCAGGGAGTGCACGTCTCCACCAGCAAGCGTGATCGTCATCATCGCAACGCCTGCACAGCAGCCAGAACACGCAACAGCAGCAGCAGCATTTGCCAGATCTCTAGAGGTATGCTTCACTGACGCAACCTATGCATGCTATACGATGCCTTTCTGTACGAAGCACTGTTGCGCGCAGCATTCATCCTACACCAGCAGATGCAGCGAGCCGCACATCACTCACCCAGCACAACAATGAAGAGGTCCAGCATGTTCCAGGGGTTGCGTAGGTAGCTGCCAGGCCCATTCGCCACAAAGCCCCGCACCAGGATCTTCACAAGCGCCTCAAGCGCAAACAGCACCACAAGCGCCATGTCTATGTACTCCAGCGTGCTCAAGAACAGCCCTTTACGGTCCAAGCTAGGCATCTCAAGCGCCAGGATAATGCTGCTGAAGAAGATCAACATCAGGATGCCGTTCTCAAACTGCTTGTGTGTGATAAGTTGCGCGAGCTTCTGCCGCAGCCAGTTGTCGGGGCCCAGCAAGCAGCAGGAGGTGCCAGAGAGCTTGAGGCTGCTGCTGTTGCTGCGGTTGCTGCTGCTGGGGTCAACATCTTGCTCCTCCTGCAATATGACAGCCAGACACCGTCATTGCATGTACTGCCACAGTTAGAGGTGTAACAGCACAGGTGCACACACCCTTAGCCAAGTGTCATTCAACCACCAATGCAAGCAGTGACTGCGCTGTGTTTTGCATGTTGGCCAACCAACCAACCAGTGGCATCAATGTTTTGAACTGTGCGGAGGGCTGTTGTGCACCTGCTATGCTGCGTTTGCGTCTACCGCACTCACCCAGTAGCCACTTGCACCCAAGTTGGCACTGCGGCCTCCTGTGCTCTTCATCCCAGCTGCTGCAGCCGCACCGCCAAAGAAGCTCCCACGCGCATTCAACACCCCACGCAGCTGCTCCTGCGGCAGCATGCTACCGCTGTTGAAGCTAACCATCGGCAAGCCAGGTGCAGCCCGCGGCGCAGCACATGGGGGCACCGCTATAGCTAGGCCATCTGCAGCCGCACTATTTCGCTCCAGCAGTAGCTTCAAGTTGCCTTGCAGCAGAGCCGCGCTGTAGCTGCCGCCCGGCGCTTCGACCCCAAAGTCGCAACTGACAGGCACGCCAGCCAATCTGCTGAAGCGTGGCACTGAGCCGCCACTCCTGGCCACTGCAAACTTAGCAGTGAAGCTACCAGGGCTAGAGCCGGGAACTGCCAGCTGGCTGGGCTCCCTTGGAGGTGCCACAAGTGCTGCAAACCTGCAGAGGTAGGCATAAAACAGCCCTGTGAGTTGATGCTCGCATTGTGCATGTGCTAATATGTACCGCCAACTTTGGGATTTAGGCAGGCTGAAGTCTTTTCACGGCAAGCACAAACGGAGCGTCTGGCAGACTGAGTCACACGGCCTGCATTGGGATCCATGCAGCAGCCACATACCTTCGCGAATCTGGCATGCCCCTCGGGGATACAGGTGTGCCCAACGTGAAGCTGCCTTGAGCTGACCATGCGCTTGGCTCCACATCAAGCTCTGCGTGCTTCAGCGCTGCTGCTGCTTGGCTACGGCCCTTTGTCACGCTCGCTGTGCCAAGGTGCACAGATGCATCAGCACCAGCAGCATGAAGCGCGGCCGGCGCTACACTAGACGCCTTGGTGAATGCCGGCACAGCTGCATCATGATCATGCAGCCGTGGTGTTTCAGCTGCGGGGCTATCGCACCAGTCCTCCCCACTTCTGGTGCCTGATCCCCGCGCCAACGCATGCACCCTGTTGTGCGAGTTTGGCCCATTTACGAGCTTTGCAATCCATGAGGTCTCCAACAGGTCCTTCATCCAGCTGAGCAGCAGCGCTGTCTTTGCTGCTGCAGCCAGCGTGCTGCCACTGGAGTTGCTCCTGCTGATACCGCCATTGCCACTGGTGCTGGGACTGCTAGATCCCGACCCAAAGTTCTCAAGCAGCACCGCAAGAAACAGGTTGAGCAGCTCGTAGTTGCCAATGATGATGGCAGCGATGAACCACAGCGCAGCAGCAGGTGATGTGGCTGCCATGCCGCTGTACATGACGTTGTTCCAGTTCTCTGTGGTGACCAGCTGGAATGCGGTCAGCAGCGCCCAGCCAATGTTGTCAAACCTGGAGTCCGGCACAGTCGCCTTGCCGACCTAAGCAGGCAACAACAACAAACAAAACGTGCAAGACACAATATGTAACTCCACCCCTTGAAAACAGCACCAAATTGCAGTTGAGCTGCATCTAGCCAGCCGGCAGGCGCACAAGTATGGCTAGCCAGCAGCGTACATGTCAAGGGCAGAACCTGATCTTGAACGTCGTGGCTTGCATCCGATGCAAGCCATGCTGCATAAGGACGCAGGTCACTTGAAGTGCTGGTACAATCAAACGCGGGACTTGCATGTGTGAGTCCCCCCACAGTGCAGCATTTATCTTTGCAAGATCATGTGCTATGACATGTGCAACAGCACTAAAGCAAGACCGTTACCTGCGCCCAGTATGAGTATGCCTCACTGGCTGCTGCTGCGCCCGCCACCTGTGTGGCTGCTGGTGCACCAGGCACGCTGCTCGTGGCATTGGCCAGCAAGCTGTCACTGCGAGGGAAGCGCTCGCACCATGCTAGGCCGTTGTATGGTGACCCTGCAGCAGTTGAGCAGCCGCAAGTTGTGTGCCTCAAATCACTTCGTTCAAAACCACTCACACATTCTTGTGCTGTCAGCTCTGCAGCTCGTGATGCTTGTGGCATGCTTGTTTGCAGTGCCTAGCACAAGCTTGAGCAGATCAAAGCCGTCGCCCCAAAACCCAAATACCAGGCCCCTGAATTGCAGCAGTCCCTGACCTGGCACACCGAACCAAGTTGCCACTTGGCTCTCTGAGCACGGCACGTAGCAATCTGGATAGCTGGGGCACTCAGCCCGCTGCATGCCAGGCGGGCACAGCTCCTGCGCGCCCTCCACATTGCAGCTGGAGAGCTTGTGCCCGAACAGCTGCATTCCCATCAGTGCGATGATGTACACGAACAGCAGCAGCAGCAGCGACAGGTAGCAGACCTGGCTGAAGCTACGCAGCACTGCAGTGATGATGCGGTTGAGCTCCTTCCAGCTGCGCGCCAGTTTGAACACGCGCATCAGCCGCGTGGTGCGCAGCACAGACATGGAGCTGGTGCCTGCGGTGCGGCAGTTGCAGGGTTACAGGTAAGTCACAACATCGCACTTTTGTAACGGCAACAATTTTGAGGACCAAATGAGGAAGCAGAACAATGTGCAAGCACAAGTGTGGCAAGCAGTGCTGGCCGTTGCATCGCACATGCTGAGCTCCACTGGTCACCTGCATCGTCGCCAGGCATCAGCAGCAGCACCACCTCCACCAAGCTTGCAGCCACCACCAGCGCATCAAACTGGTTCATCCTGTCCTTAATGTAGCGCTGCGGCCCCAGACCAACCAGCTTCAGCAGCGGCTCTCCAGCAAAGTAAAAGGTCAACGCTATGTAGAGCACCTCGCTGGCATGTGCCCAGGCAGGGTCCATGGGGTAGGATGCTGCTGCCATGACTGCCGTGTTGGCGATGATCATGAAGAGTGAGAGCAGGCTGAACCATCCAGACTGCGCAGCAAACAGCAAGATGGTGGCACACAATGGTGGGCGGCGGCACTGCACTCTAGATATGTCAGCGGCAAGGTGCTGATTGGCTTGCTCACTGCTGCATTGGTGACTTTTTACAACTGTCTTGAAGCAGTGGGAAGTTCCTGTCTGCGATCAACCATCAGCACAACCTTGGTTGCATGGCTGTATGATGAGCAGAGTAATGGCTGCTAAAAAACAAAGACATTGCTATGAGGTGCTTACGCGCCTACCTCGATGACAGTCCTGCAAGCTTGCCTGATGCCGCCCCATGCAGAACTGCAAAGTTTGCCCATCTGAACCCACCACCCAGGCTGCTGCAGCTGATCCTGCTGCTGCCGCTCCTGCTGCTGCCGTTGTTGCTGCTGCAGCTGCTGCAAGCGCGCCCTTGGTGACTGATGGCCGTCCGGATAGTGAACACCCTGCTTCACCGACTTGAAAGGTGCACTGCTGTGCTGCTGCTGCCCCGCTGCTGGCGCTGCTAGCCTGCTGGTCAATACAACCTCAGCCGTCACGAATGCATCCCCAGCTGCCACTTCTGCTTCTTCATCCCCAGCTGCCACTTCTGTTTCTTCATCCCCAGCTGCCACTTCTGTTTCTTCATCCCCAGCTGCCACTTCTGTTTCTTCATCTTGGAACCTAGCCTGTCTGCCTACACTAGTGCTACCCCGCACGCTGCCGCTGCCTACACTCTTCCCCTCTGCTTGAATCTTATCTACCCTAAGTGCAGCTTGCTTCCCAGATGCACCACCCCCATATGGCGGCAGTCCTGCAAACTCATCATCGTAGTCATCTGCTGTCATCTGCGCATGCTGCAGCTCCGATGGCTCTGCCTGCAGGTCTGCTAGCCTCAAGCTGGCCTGGCCTGCTTCCAAGCTGGCACTGCGCGTCACAACTGCACTGGCTGACGGTGCAAGGCTGAACTCCTTTGTGAATTGCAGGTACAGCACCGCTAGGGCCAGGTTGATGAGGAAGAATGCGCCTGCAGAGCAGCATGCAGACAATACAACTAGTTTGGCCAGCTGGGACATACGCCTACGTGCTGCCCTAGCACTGAGGAGCACGAAAGTCATGGGACCTTCTCATGCCCCGAGTTACAAAGCTAGCAACGACACAAGTTTGATTCGCATGTAATGCCGCTGTTACCTGCGCCAATACAACCTGAAAGGCGTTCACATGCGATGTATGTACTTTCCGAGGCTGCTGTGCAGCCTTGCAGCAAGGCAGAGCACACTTTGGTGTCCTGCAGAGATAGCTGGTAGCATACGGCATGCTGTGGCTTTGCTGCTGTGCGCTGCCTCCCACGCAGGCCTGCACTAGCTCTGCTGCTGCGCTCTGCATTGCTGTGCTCTGCCCCCCACGCAGCGCTCACCTGTAACAATAAGCACGATGAAGTACACCAGCACCCATGGCGACACTGCATCCTGCAGCCAGAACATGACGTCTGTCCATCCCTCCTGGGTGATGCACTGGAAGATCGTCAGCCAGGCCCACACCACATTGTCAAAGCTGGTCATGCCATCGTTTGGATTGTCAAAGCGCGCACAGAACATGCCATATGGCGCTGCTGCTGCTGCTGGCTGTTGTTGAGTGCTAGGGCAGGTCCAGCCGCCACCTTTGCTGCCTCCTGACCAGATGTATGCACCAGTGCCGCCGCTGCTGTTGCTGCTGTTGGATCCAGCTGCTGCTGGAGCCCATGTGATGTCAGCTGCAAAGTAGCCGCTGCACTGCTGGTCAGGGTCTGACAGTGGGAGCTGGTACGTGACGTTCTGGTATGTGAGGCTGCTGGCATCAAGGTACGCATTGCTGAAATCCGCAGCAGCACACCTGGTACAGACAAATGGCGGTGACAGCAACAAACCAACGCGCTGAATTTGAGCTCATACTACGATGCTGTCGTCCTCTAGTATTTGTGTTAACAGCAGCAACGCATGTAGCTGATAGGTAGTGGCATGCAGCAATGCTGTGAGGTGGTGTTGCACTGCATGTTGGCTGCGGGTGCTCACCTGTTGCGCATCACACCAGCAAACATCTGCACTGCCACGATGCCAAACACAAACATGGCGAACAGGCACAGTACCGCCACATCTGACAGCATGGGCAATGCATGCAGCAGTGTCAGCACAGGCACCTGCACAGCAGCAGCAGCAGCAGCAGGAGATGATTACATGCTCATTCAACCACGTGGCTGCTAGCAGCAGTTGCTGTAGGTTAGCTCATGTCATTTTGAGCTACACCAGTGCACGACTACACTTGTAGTCGCCATTTTAGCAAGTGATGGCTGCCACTGCGCTGCTGCTGTTGCATGCCACGGTTGATGTGCTGCAGCTCCACTGCTGATCTTCTGCTGCTGACATATATACACGCATGCTGCCTGGGGATGCAACTGATGTGTGCCCACCCGCAGCCCCTTGATGTGCGTGATGGTGCGCAGCGGGCGCAGCACGCGCACAGCACGCAGCGCTGTAACGGAGCTGCCGCTCATGAGCACATCCACATAGCCCATCGCAACCACTGCTCCGTCCAGGATGTTCCAGCCTGCATGGCAACCGCACAGCACCTTTAGTAACAACACGGCTTCCGTTTGTCTGCTAACCATCTGAGCTGCACCTGCTGGTCGCACCTTTGCAGGACATCTGCTACTGCCTGCATACAGCTGGCAGTGCTTGTGGGCAGGTGGTAGCTCTTGTCAAGCCTAATTCAGCAAAATTGAGGGCATACCTTCCTTGTGCACTTTCAAGTGGCAGCTGCAGCAGCGCAAGTGAGGCTCACTCACCACTGCGCAGGTATGTGCCAGGCGCCAGCACCAGCCCCATGGCCAGCACATTCAGCAGCATCTCCACACTGAACACCCCCAGGAAGTAGAAGTCTGATGCTTGCAGGAACTGCCCTAGCGGTGACTCATCAAACCCTGGCTGGTAGCTGTACATGCCTAACGTCACACAGTTTGCGATGATGGTTGCCAGCATGGCGTAGTCAAAGTACTTGTTTGTGATTGCGTACACTGCTGCCTTGCGCAGTGGGTTGTGCTTGCCCAGAAGGAACATCGCGCGTGCTGGTAGAGCTGCTGTAAGTTCCTGCAAGATGCAACGAACAGCAGCGGCGGGTGCAGATACAGCTGCTGACCCAGACGCAGCTGTGACAGAGGTGCAGCTGCCATGTGTGAGACTACACATAGAGATGAAGCAGCAGGGTAGTATCTGCTGTGCCGCTGCCGCATCTGATAGTTTGTGTTATGTTGGTGCTGTTGGGCGCAGAGTCTTGCTGCAGTGACATGCCAATAGCTACAGCGACTAGTAGCAGAACAGCAGCTAAATGCATTTTTACACAACCATGTCTATGTGTGTAAATCAGTGACGCAAGCAAATCTGTGCAACTGCTGAGGCCATGCAAAGAAGAGCATGCGCACTGTTTTCTGGTGCATGGCATTGCAGCAGTGGCAGCAGTTCACCTCGTAATCAACTTCACTCATGTGGCCCCATCGCACAGACAACGCTGTGTCTTGCCGCTGCAGACGACTTGGCGCTCGCCGGATGCTGCTCGCCGTGCTGTAGCTGCGGCCAAGCTCTGGCTGCTTGCCAGTGCTGGCTGTAGGTGTAGCCCATCCTGCTGCTGCCCTGTGTCCAGAGACACAGTTATGGTCTGTCTCATCTTCTTTGCTGCCTGCCTGAGGTTCTTGCCTCATGCTATCAGGACCGCCAGGCGATGTTGGACCACCTCAGCCAAAGCATCACTGCCTGCTGCACAAACTGCCAGCCTGTCTGGACGCCCTTGTTGCTGCTTCAGGCTGAAACCATCAGGCATCGGGCATCAGGATTCTTGGGTCAATGTCGATTTTGTACAGCTCTGGTTGCGGGGCAATACGTTGCTGCTTCAGGACCTGATGGTCAACCTGTGGTGTTGAAAGGAGCGCCTGCACGATTATGATTGATGTGTTCAGTGGTTGTTGACATTTTTGGCTGACAAACATCACCGTCAACCCACGTTCACAACCCTAGGTGATGACAGTGTTCTGTACGGCACACACCGGCACCATCCAACAACAGCTCCCGCCGAATACGAGAGGAGTGGAACGCTGATGCAGAAGGGCTGATGAATCGATCACGCACGTATTGCTCGGCAGGCTTTTGACAGCTGCTGGCAGCAACCACACGTTTGCACACAAGCCAGTGTACAAGTTTGTAGCCAAGGCCATGCTAGACATGTCTGCTTCACCACAGCCACAGAATGCTTTCCAGAAGATGATGAATGCTGCCAAGCAGCAGGACAAGACCCCAAGCAAATCTGCCAGCAAGCGATCTGCATCAAAGCAGCAGCCATGCCCCCAGCTACCCACTCCCAAGAAACTGTGCTTGGGTGCCAGCCCTGCCGCGGCAATGTCACTGCAAGCGTCTCCTCTTGCCACAATAATACTCATCCCCGCACTAGGCAGCAGCCAGGAGCCAGGTTTGGACCAGCTGGGTTCACATGCAGGAGCAGCAACAGCAAGCGAGGCACCACCAGCTGCAGGCGCAGCAGCAGCAGCTACAACACAGCACCAGTGTAGTCAAGGCAGCACAGACCTGGCCTCCGGCTATCATTCACAGGAGACAGGGGATGTTTTGGGAGCAGCAGCGCAGCAGCAGCCGCAGCAGCAACATGCAGCAGCAGTTGCTGCCTTCAAAAACATGTTTGGCAGCCAGCGGCCATCAGCAGAACAGAAGTTCACGCATCTACTCGTATATGACTTTGAGGCAACATGCAACAAGCAGAGGTGTGCACATAGGCCAAACCAGCAGCGCAGTACAGCGGGTCATGCCAGCGTTGCATGCGTGTACAGCATTGCATGAAGCGGTCGGGTGTTTCTGCTTGCTGGCTGGCTTCCTTACTAAAGCAAAGTGCTGCTGCTTTCACATAAGCCTGCACACAAGAGGTTCAACAATTGCGGTGCTTGTTGTGTGCTTGGCTGTCGCGCATGCCTCATGTGTGGTGTGTTGTATAACATGATGGGCCCCGCTGCGTGTTTGTTGTTGCAGGTCGCTGCAGCCTGTTGAGATCATTGAGCTGTCCTGTGTCATTGTTGACTGCAAAGCAGCAGCTATCACCAACACCTTCCAGGTGGGACAAGCAGTAGCCTAAAAAAAATTCAAGCGGTGCTAACAGCGCATTCTGGTCGCAGAGCTACTCAGCATGGCTAACAAGCACAAGCGTACTAGAAGCTCAACCATACATCCCATGCTTGCTGGTCTGTTGTCTTCTGGTTCAGCGCCAATCGTCGCTGCTTACATCATGCATGTGTTCGGCACCCTTCGCCACTGTGGACTTGCTTGTTTGTAGCGCTGCTCGTCTGTTACCCATCTACGACGCCACCTTGTCTGCTTGCAGGCCTACGTACTGCCCACAGAGCATCCGCAGCTTGACCCCTTTTGCATTGAGCTCACAGGCATCCAGCAGCAGCAGGTTGATGCAGCGCAGCAGCTGGAGCCAGTACTGGCGCGCCACCACCAGTGGCTGCAGGACTGCGGCATGTTTGGTGAAGGCGTGGCTGCAACAGCAGTGACGTGGACGTCTTGGGACCTTGCGGTGAGGGGGGGGGGGATGAGGGACAGTGCGACAAAGCAGGGACAGCAGCAGGGACACTGTCAGAACGGGGCACCGACATGTGCTGATGCTTGTTTCTGACAGCATGATTGCCAACAGTAGTATAAGTTGGTGGCAGGGTTTGCTCGTGAGGCATGCATGGGTGAATGGAGAAGTGCTAAAAATTATGCGGTGCGTGTGTGTGCCATGGCTTGATGCATGTTGTTCGCTCCCTGCTCGCATTGCTTGGCCTGCTGCCAGATCTGCCTGTGCACCGAGTGCGCATGGCGCAAGATCCAGCGGCCAGACTACCTGTGCAGCTGGGTGGACCTCAAGCAGCAGTTTGGCGCCACGTACAAGCAGCGCGGCAACCTGCGGACGTGTGTGGAGGCGGCAGGTGAGAATGGCTGGCTGCGAGGCATGAAATGGTTTGGTTATTTCGAACCACATGTGTGTTGCATGATTAATGGCATCGTGCCAGTGGCGCGCTTTCACAAGAATGCTGCACTTGCAGGACAATGGTTCAGAGTTTGTTCTGGGACACTGCAGTGTTGCTGCACATTTGCGGTTCGTGTTGCGCTCCTCCTGTTCCTAGTATGGTTTGCGACTGGTGCTAATGTGGCGGTTGTGGCGGTCTCTGCTGCCTGCAGGGCTGCGCTGGCAAGGACGGCAGCACAGCGGTATAGACGATGCACTCAACACCGCCAGGTTGGCAATCAAGCTGATGCAGCAGGGCGTGGTGCTGGCTGTGACACAAACGTCAGAGAATGTGCCAGTGCAGCAACAGCAGCAGTCGCAGGGCAGTACTGGCAGGGGCAGCAGCAAAGGCAGGAGTGCGGGTGCTGGTGGCAGCAGTGACAGAGGGCGGCAGACTGCTGCTGCCGCAGCTGCAGCAGGTGGCGCACTGTTGTGCCAGTGTGGGGCGAAGGCTCAGAAACGTACCACGAAGCGTCCAGGTCCCAACCATGGGCGTCAGTTTTTCAGCTGTGGCACGTGGACCATCACTAGGCAGCAGTCACGTGGCTGCGGTTTCTTCGTATGGGCAGATGAGCTTGGCAGTGCGTAGTGGTGAGGCTTGCCTAGTGCTTGGTGCTGCTGATGGCGTGCAAGCAGGGGTCTTGAAAGCAGCAAAGGAAGTGTCACTTAAGAAGAAGGGCTGTGGTTTCTGTCATTGTTACACCTGTTACATTGCTGCAGCAGGTGCAGGGTGCTACCACCGATCCTTGGCTGGCCGTGAACATGCTATCTTGTGTAGTCGCGTTTGGTTCATTCGGCTGTCGAACTCGAGCCAGGTCGCTGCCAAGTCGCAACAGCAGCATGTGAATTGGTTCCCTCCCTTCGCAACACCTCCATCACCAGCATCATGTCTAGCATCACCTGCCAGATAATAGATAAGCAGTCTGGTGATGTGCTGCACACGCTGTCCCATAATGGACAACAGTACGTGGTGACAGAGGCGGGCACTGAATTTGAAGTGAAAGTTAGACTGGACAATCGCACTGGACAGGAGCACAAGGTACAGTAAATCCGTACGGTTTCACATGCTTCCTGCTTGATCATGTGTTGCACGGCGAGAGAAGGGTCAACACTGCTGCTAGCAGGGCTGGCAGCAGCAGCAGCTGCATCACCAATCGGTGCCAGTGCCAGTTGAAAACAACCAGAGGCAGGTTCCAAGTATATGAAGTGGTACAAGCGGTGTCTCATCTCCGCTCTTGGGCTTGCTTAAGTCCGCATGCATGTGAGCGCAGCAGTGCAGAGGTTCCTGCAAGCAGCTGCTGGTGACCCTCTGCTGACTGGACGCCTGTGTTGCCCTGCAGATACGCCTAACCATAGATGGGATTGATGTTGGCTACTCAAAGGTGCTGTTTAAACCGAGTTGTTCTTGCAGCTATCTGGCTGGCTAGCTGGCTGGCTGGTAGTCTGGCTGGCTGCAGCAGCTGACCGAAACTTGCACTTTACATGCAGATTATGTATGGCACCCACCAAGTCAGTGAGGCAACATTTGAGGGCTTCCTGCAGCAGCAGGGTGAGCCTTAGTGTTGGCATGAGCTTAGCTGCAGCCCGCTATGGGTGCGCTAAGCCCCCAGAGGCAGCTGCGGATCGGCTACTTGCAGCTGAGGCAGAACACGATGCTGCACACTTTGTGACAAGTAGCAGCTAGGGCATGCCACATGCTCATGTGCTTCAATGCTGGGTGTGATCAATATGTACAGCTGCTCAGTGCTTTTCTTTATCCAAACAAGACGGCATTGACTTGCGCGGCGCTACTAACCAGCACATGCACACACCGTTTGACCTACTTGCAGTCAACAACAACGGCCCCAGCCTGTACCGCGCCTTCAAGTTTGGCGCATGCAAGCCAGCAGAGGTGAACACCGGTGTTATCAGTTGTATAACAAGGACAGCAGTTTAAACAACAGAAGCAGCAGCTCCTGCAAGCACCAGTGTCTGCTGCTGCTGCTACCATGCTCAGCCATGGTCAGGCGGTCGATGTGCACAACCAGTGTCACCAGTTTTGCTGCTGTCTGGCCAGTGCACCTGACCCTGCTCAACACATATATCGGTGTTTGTCTTGGCGCACTCTGGCGCTGCGTGGCGCTTGCAGGACGCAGCCACAGTGGAGCATCCTGATGTTGTTAGGTCCTGCTACACACCTATATTGGCTTGGCGGTGTGTGCCTTTGCATGCTTGCAGGACGCAGCCACAGTGAAGACCCTGATGTTGTTAGGTCCTGCTACACACCTATATTGGCTTGGCGGTGTGTGCCTTTGCATGCTTGCAGGACGCAGCCACAGTGGAGCACCCTGATGAGATAAAGGCAGGCCGCATCGAGCTCGCATGTGAAGAGGTGGTGGCCACAGGCTACCAGGACACCTCACAGCCGCTGGGCAAGCCGGTGGTAGTGGGGGATGAGGCAGCACGCAAGAAGCTGCCAGAGGGCAAGAAGTGGTGAGTGGCTTTGAGATCAGGGTTTGCAGGAAGCTGGGACCCACAGTGGCACATTGTGAATGATGGATGAAGGCACTTGCACAGAGGCAGGGGTTAGGCGGCACGGCTACCAGGACCCCTCACAGCCGCTGGGCAAGCCGGTGGTAGTGGGGGACGAGGCAGCACGCAAGAAGCTGCCCGAGGGCAAGAAGTGGTGAGCGGCTGTGATGTGTTCAGCGCTTCTAGAAAGCTGGCACAGTGGCACAATCTGAACGATGACTGAAGGCACTTGCACAGAGGCAGGGTTAGTCAGCGCTGCTACCAGGACACCTCACAGCCCCTGGGCAAGCCGGTGGTAGTGGGGGATGAGGCAGCACGCAAGAAGCTGCCAGAGGGCAAGAAGTGGTGAGTGTGGGTTTGAGATGAGCACTTGCAGGAAGCTGGCACGCTGGCATAGTTACACCTACACAACTTTAATTCATGAAGGCACTTGCACAGAGGCAGGGTTAGGCGGCACGGATACCAGGACACCCCATGGACGATAAGGAAGCCAGCGAGGGCGGGGGCTGCAGCCCACGCTCACTTTCAATACTGCTACTTGCTGAATTTGTGACTGCTGCAGGTTCCTGGCTCCAGGGCTGAAGGCTGAGGCAGGCAGCACAGTCAGCAGCAGCACAAAGTGGAACTATACTCTGTACACGCCTGTGAGTGTCCGCAGCAGCAGTTCTGCAAGCCGTAGCACGCCATGTGACTGTTGCTAGTACTAGTGCTGTCATATTATGCGGCTTGGAGCTTGTATGCTCTGCGTGCTTGGTTGCTTGCTGTTCAGCTTTGCTTCTCAGTGCACAGACTGAAACTAGAGTTGTTATGTGACTGCTGCACAGGTGTCATCGCTGACGCCCATCAAGCTGCGCTATGGTGCGTTGTGTAAGGGACAGTGATACTAGACACACCGCCAGCTGTGCTGTTACTACCTGCACAGTGGGCCGGCAGCTGCTTGCACAGTTGCTTTGCATGGGAATGGTTTTAGCCCCGACCATGCCCAGGCCATTTTCAATGCACAGTACAGGACAAAACCACCAAGCAGCTAGTTGCAGGTTGTGTTGGTGGTTGTTGCCGCGCGGTGCATCCTCACGGTGCTGTGATGCTGGTTGCTGCTCTGCCCTGTGCCAGACACTGCTGACAACCTGATTCTGCGCAAGATCCTAAATCCCTCCAAGCCAGAGCACAGAGCCATCCTGCGCGCGTCAAAACACGCACATAGTGCCAGGGGTGTGGGTATGCTCTGCATGGTCATGTTTGTTTTCTCAGTACACATGTTTTGTGGTGGTGGTGCCTGCATGCTGGGTAGCTTGACTGCATTGATGGCCCAATTGGAGTACCAGCAGAGCTTCAGCGGGCGGCTCCTGGTCTACGTGCTACACCTTGTGGTGTCGTGGGCACACTCTGTTGCTGCATAGAGCTGTCCATATAGTGTGCTGTGTTACCCGCGCGCGCGCCAAGCAACTACTCTACTGGCGGTGCCGTGATGCGGTGTTTGTTCTGCGCAGGACTTGTCAGAATGGGGCAGGAGCCGGATGAAGCGAGCAGCAGACAAGCAGCAGCAGGCGTGAAGCGGGAAGGCCAGGGGGCAGCAGCAGCAGGCGTTAAGCGGGAGCGGGGCGAAGGTGATGCTGTGCCACGCAGCGCCACCGCTGACACAGTAGACTTGACAGGGCAGGTAAGGCTTGCAACAAGTATATTTGTGGTTCAACCCCAGTGGGGTGTTGCGCCGTGGGCGAGCTTTGCAGTTTTGTAGCTTGAAGGATGCAGCTGTCAAGAACGCGATCTAGCATCTGCACTGGTGCTGGAGGTTGACAATGGATTATTGCTTACTGAGCAGCACTCATGCTTGATCCTGAGTATCGCAAAACAGTAGTACACAGCGGCGGCTTAGTTTTGACCTTGTGCATGAAGGCAGAGGCATGATAGCCCTGCTGCTAGCAATGTGTTTGAATTGCTGTCTACGTAGCTGCCCCCTTGTCCAAGTCCTGCTGCTGCTGCCGCTGCTGCTGCTTCTTGCTGGGCTTCAGGCGCATGTGAGGCAGTTGATGGTCGATGGGCGTGCTGTAGGTGCTGACGAGGCAGCTGTGTGCGACCTGTGTGACAGCGATGACGAACCCAGCTGGCAGGTGCAGAAGAAGCAGGCAGTTGACCTGGGGCCAGAAGAGCTGTAGCTGGCGCGTGGATAGCCAGTCAGCGCTGGCTTTACCAGCAGCGGCAACAGCAGCCGTGATTGGAGAGAGCGCTCAGCATCGCTGGGCAGCTGCAGCTAGCTGTTGGTGAGCGCGTGTGTCGTGGTGCTGTATAGACTCGCTCCAGGCTGCAGTATGTCCTGATGCTTTTGCGTGCCAATTATCAAGATTGCTGTGTGTGCAGCTTGAGGCTTAATGACTACTGTGTATCTTGGGCCCTGTCCACGACAGGGGGGGTGCAGCTGCACCAGCCTCTGCAGGGGCCGTGATTGCGCGCGTGTTTTGGTGTTCCTGGTGTGCTGTTGATGAGCTGTTATGACAGCACCATCTGATCAATATTTCATTTGTGAACCAGATGATGCATCATCTGCATTTGCAAGTTGTGCGTGCAGAGTCGCGCAGGATTCCTGCAGGCATGCCTGGTTGGGCACCCAGCAAACAGCGTGCAGGCATGCACACAGCATGCATAGTATATCAAGATCGTCGTGATGCCGCTTGCTCTATGAGTGTTTGAATCTTGTTGAATGTAAGTGGCGGTAAGATGCGGGCTTGTGCTCTGCCCAGCGTCTCCCTGCGCTGCAAGGTGCTGCTAGCAGCGTTGGCATTGCTGGTACGCATCTTCTGAGTAGCGAGCACATTCATGGATTCTTGAATTTTCGTACGCCGGAATGATCTGGTGACCTGCATTCCACGAAACGAAAGCTATGCAGCGTATTGAGGTGATGTACGAACCTGTTATGGTTGTAACCTTTTCCCCATGGTCATCACCACAATCACTAGCTTGCAGGTCGCTCGATTGATAATAGGAAACGTAGCGACCGAGTGGCTGCGTGAAGGGCGAGATGCGTAGGCCAACGGCACATCGGACCACTGGCTGGGTGACCGTGGCGTTTGCGATCTACCGCTAGTAGTAGTGATGTGACGTCTGGTGGTGGGCTATGGCAGCTCGCGAGACTAGCTACCCAGGCTACACCAGGGCAACGCAACAGCTGTATGCCACGCAGAGCGAGCTGCTGTCCGCTCAGCGTGCTCTGGAGGACAACAAATGTCTGCTACAGGTGCGTTGCAAGCAGTCTGACATGCGTGCAACGATCACAGTGGACACTCTGCCGATCCCATGTGCTCCAACACTGAGGCAACCACCCAGCCTCACACTGCTTTGCCATATGCCAGGTACTGGCGGGCCTGATTGCGCATCAGGAACAGCTGCAACAAATACTAGAGCAGCATGACCGTAGGGCAGAGCAGTGCACTGGCACTCTCATGGGCGAAGGTACACCCTGCATCCTGCAGTCTGCAAATGAACAGCTGCAGCTGCACATAGGTGCACCTGTGGAGCAGAACACTGGGCTGCTGCCTGCTCAGCAACAGTATTCCTCGGCACCAGCACCAAGCAGCGCATGTGAAGGCGGTACAGCACAGGCACCGGCTGTAGACAACAGCAGCAGCTACGTGCTAGGGCTTCTGGCATCTGCCTCCCCTCAGGATGTACAGGAGGCTGGCTCATTGACTGTAGAAGACTTGCAGGAATGGCATGTTCGGCTGTTTGAGAATATCTCGCCGCTGCTGGAGCTGGCGAAACGAGAACAACAGCCTACAAGCACGCAACAGCACAGTAGGGCCTACAACGCAGCAGCAGCAGCTGAAACGGCCATGTGTGCTGGTCAGCCTGGTATAGGGGACTGTGACGCCCAACCAACACAGCAGACAAGCAGCAGCAGCAGCAGCCAGCACAGCGAACAGCCCCATAGCTCCGCAGCTACACCAGCACCTGCTGAGGAAGCACAGCAGGTGCTGACCCACAGTACAGCAGCAGGCCTTGCAGGAGAGGCTGATGGTGCAGGGGCTGCTGCGTCCTGCCTCGAAGCGAAGCAGCAACTCGAGTACTGCGTGGACGCTGCTGTGCGCGTAATTGCGCTGCTGATGCTGCACAGCCCAGTGACCTCAAATGCAGTGGCAGCCACCAACCTGGTGTCAAATACGCAGGCGGCAGCCCCACCTCAGCACTGGTTGATGGTGAGGGCTATGACGAGGCAGGCAGCTGTGGGCTTACTAGAGTACATGATGCGCGTCCTCTAGGCAGTACGCAATGGGCATTTGCTCCTGGTGCACACAGGATTGCCTGTTTTTAGGCTCTGAAATCCACCAACCTGCCCTTGCTTCAAACCACCTTCGCCGCAGCGACATTGCTGATGTCTTTTGACTTGCCTAACTTCTTGTTTGCACACTCCACATGCGCCATCGACCAGAGGGTGCAGAGACGGCACTCCCTTTTGCTGAAAGCCGGTGTGCCCTGCGTTGTGTTTGTAGGTGGCGCGTCGCCTGGCACTGTCACAGCATCAACAGCAGCAGATGGCCCAGGCGCTGAGAGCTTATGCACGCATGTCGCGCGCAGCAGCCGATGAGGGGTCACGTGTGCTGCATGGCATGGCAGGCCTCAGCATCAGCAGAGTGCTTGAAGGCTGCAGTGGCAGCAGCAGCAGCGACTGCTGGCTGTTACCTGCACGCAGCGTCTCTGCTACCACGGGATTAGCTGCTGCTGTGTCGCAGGACGGTTGTGATGCAGCAGCAGTGGCAGGGCATGCGTCCGTTGCAGCAGCTGCTTCAAGTGCATCAGCACAGACAGCAGCTGGTGCTGCTGCTGTTGCTGCTGCGGGCGCGGACAGTACGGGCAGTGGAGATGGTCTTGCGCAGATTGCAGCGATCAATGGCCAGTTGCAGCGCTACATGCGAATGCGCGACATCCAGACAGTCTGCATCACTTTCTTCTTGCTGGACCGGATGAGCAAGCTGCAGATTGCAGAGGCCATTGTAGGTGAGCTGGCAGCAGCAGCACCCTATAACAGTCTGCTCAGTATGTTGTGTGCTGCAGGATCACCTCCGCAGGCATCATTTTGTCAAGTATTATGAGAGACTAGCTCAGTACCAGCGCAGCTCTCTGCTTGACTACTATAGCAAGCAGCCAGATGGCGGCAACTGCTGGTACGTACAGTGAAAGGCAACACGTGTCAGCTATAATGCACTGCAATCAGCAGGTCAGCTTCTGCAGCTTCCACTGACTGCTGTTCTGCCTGCTGCTGCTGTTGCTGCTGCTGGCCGGTGTTCTTCTGTCGTGCTGCGTCCGGGTCACTTCTAGCGAGCTTTCCATTCTCCCCTTTAATGCTGGCCATAGCAGAGGCAGCAGAAACCGAGCAGCAGCGCTACCAGCAGGCGCTTCAGCAGCAGTTTCGAGAACGGCTCGGCCACCAACCGCAGCCACCGCGACGGGGCCGGCCGCGCAAGCGCCATACAGCATAGCCGCACGTGCTGCTGGCACTGCTAGTGCGTCACAGCTGGTGGCGATCATACTGAATGGTTTTGGGCGCTGTTTGGTGATGATTCTGTATGGCAGGGTTCCTGCGGCAGGGATTGAGTCAACGCATACCTACAGCTCTTAGCTGCGTGCGACTGTCGTCAGCACAACTCACACCATGGATGTCGTATGTTTGCAAAGGTGCGTGTGATTCTGTTGGGCAGTGTCGTGCTGTTATGCTGTGTGTATCTGTTTGGGGCAAATCTGCTGCTGTGGGGTTTTCATTCATAATCCAATGTGCATCACATAACCATGATTGCTGCAGCGGGTCAAACCTACTGAGGTGTGTCTGTCAGCGAGCTAATTGCTTCTGCTGTTTGTGGGGTGCTTGGTCAGAATTAACCTCATTATCCTTTATTGTGCGCCAGCTTCAGTGAGGGGTTCATTCGGAGGCTTGATAGTGGTTGGCGTGGAGGTGGGGATGTGATACGGTCTGCTGCACAAGGTTTTGTACACAGCTGCATTTGTTGGCTTCAGAAGGGACCACATTTAGTGTTCGCGTTGCATGCTGGGTGGTGTTGGCATTTGTATGATGACTGGTGTCTCTGCTTGAAACAAAGGGTAAGTGCTGTGTAGAGATAGAGATCCTGCAATGTGTGAATGTGAGTAACCACACACAGACTGTGGAGACACTTTGGCATGCATATCATACCAGCGCAGCTGGTGCTGCACGTATGAAAAGTACTAAATGACTTCTTTGTGGCTGCAGCACAACGCGACGAGGGCATCCGCAAAAGCTTTGTATTGGACATAATATGACCATACTATGGCTGCAAGGATTCTTGGCATACCACAAATAGACGCAGGCTCTTTGCGATAGGGCTCCGTGATGGGTTTGGTGCATTGGTGTCTCTGGCTGATGTGCTGCAGCGGCTGCGGATTGCTCTTCAGTACAGCTGCACGTATTTTAATATCTGTGGGCTGCTCAGCGTGCATGGGTGATGTTCACAATGATATCCTTCAAGTGCACGTGCGCAGGTGTGAGCACGTCAGCTGTTGGCAAAATGTGCGTTGAACAGATTGGGAGGCCAATGATTGCAGACCCAAAAGCATGTGAATGGACTGCATCAGTCCAGGTTGCTGCAAATGGGCTTCAGGTGCTGCTGCCTGTTTGACAACGCGTGCGTTGGGTGCACCACAGCTGCATCTGTTCACACCTGCTGGTACGGCGGCTGCTGTTGTTTGGGTCGCATGGCATACTATATGTTTTGGCACACTCTCAGCTTGTAAAGCGTTAGAAGCATAGACAAAAACATTACAATGTATTGAAAGCTGCACCGTGCGTTGCCGCCTGTTGCACAGTGTAGTGCAGAGTATGGATGGGCATGATGACATCGGTTGTTGCTGTTCAGCACTGGGGTTGCAGTTGATGGCCAGCTGCACTCCGAGATCAATGCTCTCGGTATGATGCATACATGCCTCGTGATAGGTTGTTCGCTCTGGCTGGTTTTGTTTATGTTTATGATGGATCTGTCTAAATCAATCTGGCGCTGCTTCAACACTGCTGGTTGGCGGGCTTGGCCATACCCTGGTTTCACCTCCCACTAACAATGCGAGCTCCGCTGATGTGTGACGCTCATCTGCTTGTGTGGCAACTACACTCGGCGCTATGGGATTGGCGCTCTTCTGCATGGCCTATCAACCCCAACATGCACACATTTGTCTGCGTGCAGCTGCTGCAGGTACCGGTGCTTTGCCAGACCTAAAGGCGCACAAGGCATTTGCCTGGTGCGGCTGCATATGTGCAACCCATCTGCTGGAGTTGCTGTGTTCTGTGGGTATCCTGCGGTTGCTTTGTATGTAGGACTGCAGTTTACTGTCCTGTGAGTTGTTGCCGTCATGTACCTTTGTTGAAGTAGGGTGTTTACTTGGAAGTAGTTGACGAGCTGTATCATACAGTGGCGTAGCTGCGTCCTGTTTTGTTCGCTACCCCACTGCAGGTGCCGAGCGAACTGTGCAACAACTGGATTGTTCATGAATGCTGCTTTTGGTGTGCACTATGTTATGCACGCCCCCGCGTTGATGCTATGGCTTAATGGGTAACATGATGATGATGATGATGATGATGATGATGATGATGATGATGATGCACGCCCCTCAGGGGCCTGCAGTGCAGGTCTTGCAGTTGCTGCTGCTTTTGGTGTGCACTATGTTATGCACGCCCCTCAGGGGCCTGCAGTGCAGGTCTTGCAGTTGCTGCTGCTGGTTGACAGGGGCTGCTCATCATCATCATGTTACCCATTAAGCCATAGCATCAACGCCATCGGCCCCGCGCCCCTCAGGAGCGGAAGAAAGAGGGAGCACTGCTCCATTGTGTTTGCAAATATTACGCACATCCCAAGTTTGGACAAGATACTCAGCAATGCTCCTAGATATCACTCGGCACACCCCCCTACTACCCCAAATATCATCAGAAACAAAACGCAACAACTTGGTGGATGCATCAGTCAACGACAACACATTGCGCAATTTTCAGCGCCGCCAGCAACATCACGCAAAACAGACCGAATTTCATCAAGCATAGTATCCCTCTGAGCAGAAGTAGCGGGACAATCAAACATCAGATGTGACAAAGACTCAACACCCTGACCACAAGCAGGACATGCTGTGTTAGAATCAGCTCTGCTGCCACCATAACGACTGGTACGCTCATGCACACAAAGACAGCCCATTCGAACACGCATCAGCAACTCAACACCACGCGTTGGCGCACCAGAACACAAAAAGGGCCTAGCCCTTTTAAAACGCATGGCATCAGCATGTGTAGGGTGCACATGCGTGATGTAACGGCTCACAGTAGAGTGCTGCAGTGATTCACAAACAATTGTGTCTGCATGCAGCTTCCTGACCTGACGGTTGATGTGATTCTGACAGGGGCTGCTGTCAAGGGCCCAGCACATCTTGGGTGTACTACAACCACTTACTCAAGGGTGCCAGCATTTTTGATGCTGGTGCTAGTTTCATGTGTGTTGCTGTGTGTGGATGGGAGGGTTGGACTTGCGTGCTGCACACCTGTCCTAGACATGTGCAGAACTGGCACCACCTTGGTGCTGCTGCCATGTATCAGGGGTAGAGTATGGCCTTGGGCTCACACAGTTCTCCTGCATACTACACAAGGACCTCTATGTGGTACACTACGTGTTGACAAACACAATGAATGCATGTAGCATGTTATGCTGGTGTATGCAGCGGTTGTGCACGTGCCAGCTGGCAGGATGCTGCAGCATGTGGGATAATCTTGTTGGCACCGTTGCTCGGCTGGGTTTCTTGAACAAACATGCATGTGTGAGGACTGATCTTGATCCCTGCAAGTGCAGGCATTGAATCATATGACAGACATGTACATCCTGCAACAGGCTGAGCACTAGGGTTATTGCAACAGGCTCAGCATGCTGGGCACGGGATATCATGATCGTTCGCTGAAACCATTTCTGCGAGCATATGCGCGCGGTCTGCATCCTTTGCACTGTGCCTTGGTATCGGACACGAGCTTTTTTGGTCTGTGTGCTGCTCTGAAGCAGAGACGACAGCTGAGCGCCTTTCAAGTATGGATTTTCTACAGTAGCTTATTGTGAAGATCCATCGGCTCTCGTTTCCGCTGGCACTGATGTTCCTTGACTGTTGCCCAGGGTCCTCCCGCCAAGCACACTGCATGGCGTAGTTTGAAGCAGCTTGCCATCGTACTGGGGCCTGAAAATGGCTTCTGCACAATCTAGATTAGATCAGGATGCAGGCAGTGGACAGGACCTCAAACGTGGCGGCAAAGCTAGCAACAGCAGGGGTGCCACCAAGCAGCTGTGGCTGGATGCGTGGGCAGACCCAGTGGCTGGGCTCAACGCTTTCACCAACTGCATCCACACTTGCAACTTATACGGAGATGGCGACTGGCGACTGGTTGTGGCGGATGCAGACAAGAAAATCAAGGTAGGGACACACTCAACACGAGCGCTTGCAGGAACTGTTGGCTGCTGCACGTGGCCATGTGGAGCAGAATAAGTGCCGTAGGTTGCATACAGGCAGCCTGCTCTTCAAAGGTTGCATACAGGCAGCCTGCTCTTCAAAGGTTGCATACAGGCAGCCTGCTCTTCAAAGGTTGCATACAGGCAGCCTGCTCTTCAAAGGTTTGTCAGCATCTGCAGCATACATTCTTCTGTTCTCCTGATCCAGCCTGCTGGTTAACATGGTAATCGTACTGTGTTGACGCAGGTATGGAAGGGCACAGCAAAGGCATCAGAGCACGCTCTGCTGGAGGTGCCTGCAGCCATCACTAGCTTCATAACTGAAGGCCCAGCGCCACGCCTGCCAACCCTAGCAGTGGCAGCAGGCTCAAACGTGTACATGTTCAGCAGCTTGCGGCCATTTATCAAGTTCACGCTGCCTGCTGGGGACGTCTCTCCTGCAGAGGATGCTGTGTGGTAAGCAGGCATGCAACAGCAGGAGCAGCGGCTGCTGAGTGCAGTGCGGCTTGCGGTGTTGTGCGCGCATGTTTGCTGTCGGCAAAGCCACAGTCGTTTTGGTTGTCTGCAGGGCAGCATCTTTCTCTGTGTGTCTGCGCAGGCTGCGTTGCGTGCGCACCATGTGATGTGTGACCCACAACAGCAGCCGGCTAGCCACAATGTGGCCACAGGTGCAACCATGATGTTCGGTGTTGGTGGCTACACCTTGGAGCTGTGCAAGCTACAAAGAAATCGGCGTGTTGCAGCTGCACATACAGTGCTGGTCACAGCAGCGCTCTAGGAGCCGCAGCGGCTGACAGTTGCTGATGTGGCCTGCTGCTGCACTGGCCGTCTGTGCTCTGTCCTGCAGGAAGCAGGTGGAAGCAGGCAAGCTTGGAGCCCCTGCTGCAGCACAGCAGCTGCAGCACTTGCAGGACAAGGGTAGCATGCAGCTGTCTGCGCGTTCGCAGCAGCTGCTGGCATTGGCAGGAGACCCACAAGCGCAGCAGCAGTTTGCAGTAGACAGCAGCAGTCAAGCTGCTGCGAGCAGCTTCTCGTGCATCACTTGCATGGATGCAGTGCGGCAAGCTAAGGATGAGGTGAGCACAGCAGCACAAGCTTTGCAGCAGATTGTAACGCAGCTCAAATAAGTCCATCATCACGCTTGGCGCTTTGGTCAGCATGCGCCACTACTCCGAGCACTGCTATACTGCAGCCAATTTTGGCCGCGGTGATGCATTTTGCTGCATGTATGATGTGCTTGCAACATGGTCTCAGCTACACCCGGTTGTTTGCGTTGGTGTCCTGCACCAGCGGCCACACTAGTCCTGCGGCAGGTGTGCTGACATGTTGGCCCGTCTGCTGCCTGCAACCGCAGCTGGATGCTGTGAGCCGTCTGGTGCTGGGCACCGAGGACTGCAGGGTGCTCATATTGAATGCTGCTGGCACTGCAGTGGACACGAGCATACAGCTGCCTGCTGTCCCTGCCTTCCTTGCAACAACGGGTGAGCGCTGCTGCTGCTCCTGTCGCATGCGCGTGCGTTGTCATGTATCAGGCAGTAGCGGGCTGTAGCATGATTTTTCTGGCAAGTCCATCGTATCAGCTAGGAGACAAGGAATACGCCTGATCGTGTCATAGCTGCTGACGCTACTGTGTTGGCTGCTCTGTGTTGAACGTTGTCTACATGCGTCCAGGGGAGCTAGATGAAGGCTACAGGATCACTGTGGCAGCCAGGGATGGCCGCCTGTACAACATCAAAAGCGGTGCCCTCAGCAGGAGTGTGATTCAGCTGGACTCACAGCCTGTGGGAGTGGTGAGCAGCAGCTGTCACAGCAGCGGCTACTTCCAGCTTGCAGCGTATCTACTTAACAGAGCTTGTGCAGTGGCTCCAGATAACTATACAAAGCTATCCATCTGTATGTGCCTGGCGACATGTCCCTTGTAATGCTAATCCTGGAGCTGCAATGCCAAAGAATGCGGGCACACTTTGTCGCTTCACTGCTGCTGCTGCTGCTGCTGTAGGTGCGTGCTGGCAGGCAGATCATAGTCGGCACCATGGCTGATGCGCTGCACTGCTACACTGGCAAGGGTGCCAAGCAGTACACGCTGTACATGCCCGCAAGCATCCTCACGCTGCAGCTGCTCGCAGCAGCCACTGCCCGGCAGAGCAAGTGTGTGGCGGCCGCGCTGTCGAACGGTGAAGTGCGCGTGTACAATGATAAGGCGCTGGTGTCGCTGCACAGCAGCAGCAGCCCGGTGATCGGGCTGTGTGCGGGGCGCTATGCCAGAGAGGACTGCAGCTTGATCAGCGTGACGGCAACAGGCGCATTAGATATCAAGGTGAGTAGTAGCTGCCTATAGGTCAGGACCACGGCAGTTGCCGGATATGCTGGCGCTGTGTTGCGTGAGTTTGTGTGCGCAAGAGGGTCTGTACCGGCTTGACTTGGGGATGTGTGTGTGGATGACGTTGAAGTTGGCTAGCCTGGTCTTTGTCACGCAGTAGCGCATGCAGCTGCTCCACTGCTTGAGGGTAGCATAAGGCGTAACCGGGCGCCAAAATGGCATTAATCTCGCCTTGCTACACCTGCTAGCAGTGCATCCTGACTGTGCTTTGTATTACACCAAGTCGAAGGGAAGCCCACCAAAGCAACACCTCGAAATTGAAGATGTGCCGCGGTTTTGTCACCTCTGCGGCCGCTTCCTGCTGTACAGCCTTACATCCAGTCATGAAGTGCGCAGCCGACAATCAACTTGCGGTGGCTTGTTCGACGCTCTGTCTGTGCTTGTGCTACCAGCCACCAGCACTGTCTAGTAACTGTGCTGCCTCCCTGCGTACGCCGCAACACTGTCCCTCCATGCCTGTCTTCCGCTGAACTTCTTGCAGCTCTTGTTGTTTTCCGGTGTTGATTATCAGTGATCGTTGACACGTTGGCGCCTGTGCACCATTCAACCCCTCTTTTCTGTGCCTCTTCTTCTTCTACCTGTGTTCCTGCTGGCCAGATCATGCCCCGCACAGCCAACCTGGAAGCTGCAGCAGCAGGCTCGTCGGGGCCTCCCCCAGAGCAAGACGTGCCACTGGACGTGCCCAAGAAGACGCGGCTGTATGTAGAGCAGACGCAGCGGGAGCGGCAGCAGGCGGTGGACATGCACCGCGTGTTCCAGAGGGACCTTGCAAAGATGCGGCTGGCCACTGCACGTGCTGTCGTGAAGGTGCTGACAGACGGCCAGGTGAGGCTGGATGCAGCGTGAAGCCACACACATTGTTCGAGTAGAGGGCAACCGAGTAGATGGCAATGCAGTACCCTATGTTGCACAGTCAGCAGCGTGGGTCAATTTTGCAGGCACAGGTGAACTACACTACACTATGCGCCGGCAATTCAAATGAACTCTCGGATGACTGCAGTACGTGTGCATGCACTGGCATGTGCTGTTGTGCTGCAGGGTGCTGCTTCTCATGCTGCTGCTGCCAACCTGTCCATGAACGTCAGCATCCAAGGCCTGGGGCCGCGGTTTAGACTGCTGCTAAACTTCAGCAATGAGGGACAGGACCTGGCCACAGACCTGCAGGTGCGCTTGATGTGGCCAAACACAAGCAGTCTGTGCTTGGAAACGGCGTTATACTGACAGCTGCTGGGGCGCACTGGTTTACGGAATGGCAGCGCATGCTCTGGGCTGCATGCACCAGAGCTAAAGCACTGTATGGAGCTCTTGATTGACAGGCACTGCCAATGCGGTCATGCATGCCGTACTATTTTGATACATGCCATACTCTCCTGCAGGTTTGTCTGGCGCTGCTGTAATTCACCAGTAGCAATCCCGCGTATGCAGTGGTGTTGATGTGCGGTTTGATGGTTTGAGACAGTGCGTTGGTGATGTACGTGGAGCGCGCAGTAAAAGACAGGTGGCAGGAGGTGCTGCTCACATGATAACCCTGCAACATCTGCCTGCAGGTGCTGGCTCAAGCAGAGGATGAGGCCATGTACAAAGTGCACACACCACACTTCACAGTGCCATCATTGGTGCCGCTGCTGCAGTACACATTCAAGGTGAGACGCGTCATGCTGCTGCAGTGCAGCCTGTACCCGGTTGGGGGACTCATCAGGATTTGACAGGATGCTGAGTATGTGCTGCTTGCCACTGCTGTGCACACCGTGCTTGGTGGCAACTGCTGCAGTGACCCCTGTGCTTGTTTTTGCTTGGGTTGCGCTGCGCGATCAGTCCAATGTACTACTCCAACCTTGAGCTCTGTGAAGGATGATCAGATGAGCTGAGCTGCGATTCAGATTTTCAGTTCTTCAGCGAACGCGATTATTGACAGTGTCAAGTTTGCCTGCCTGCCTGCTGGCTCTGCAGGTTGATGTCACATGCCTGCAGCCAGCTTTGGGAGCTGGAGCAGTGAGAGTAGTCGTGGTTGGACGCAGCCAGCAGACGCCCCTGATGACCGCTCTGGTGAAGATGCCGCTGTCGGAGCTGGACGAGTAACAGGTTACTGACGAAATGTTGGTCTGGGGCGGTCCGGTGTGGTTGCAGCAAGTGCCGATGCGAGGTACACGGCGCGGCAAGCGTTGCTCCTGGTCCATTATTTTAGCTTTTTAACATCTCCTGGTATTTCAGGTTGTTCGCGCTTTGTGCCGTAAACTTGGAAGTAGGGGGACTTGAGAGCAGCTGCAGCTGCAGAACCTGCCCAGCTGGCCGGTGATACTATAGCACAACATCAGCACCGGGTCAGCACGTCCTACATAACGTTGAGATATCAGAACTTTCATGTTGCTGTTTCAAAATACGTGGCTGCACGCACAAAAGCAGACATTCTCGTGCAACGCACTCCTGCCGTTCAGCACGCACTGATCACAGCCAAAAGCGATCACACAACGTGTAACGGGGTATTTGGATAGAAGCGTTATAGAAGCGTTTCAGGTAGGTCCCGTGAGCTACCAGACCAGTGCAGAGAAGAGGTTGACCAGGACCCGCAGTGCCGTCCCGGTAACACGCTGCGGCACGCTCCTTTGCAGCTGTGGTTCTTCCATCAGCAATATAGGTTCATGGAAGTTCGGTGCTGCCAGTTTTTGCCATCGCTCTTGCTGGTGCCACGAAGGTGCTGCTACAAGCTGTTGCTGCTGAACTCACCGGCACCTGCCCCTGTTCGCAGGTTCTGGCCGTCATGGCGCACCCAGTCCCACGCCTATCGCTCCTGCATCTTTTACTGTGCTTGGTTATCGGCTCCGGTGAGTTGCTGCTGCGACATCACTGGTACTCAACAGTAGCTGCTGGCAGCAGCGACACCAAGCAGTGAGTTGCAGCTGCTACTGCAACAGCATCGGCAGCTGAAATTCGGATTCAAGCTTGTGACATACTATTACTTTCTGGATGAATCGCTGCAAGGAACCGATGCAGTTGGCCTGTCTAGTGGGTGGCAGGATGACTATGCACAACTGCTACACTTCAGTCCACTCCTGCCTGGATGCTTTATACCACACTTCAACCACCACTACCTGTGAACCTAACCACAGTTTAATCATTTGTTACATGCAGGTGTTACAGCGGAAGTGCGGCAGCACAGCCAGCGGCAGCTGCTGCAGGCACGCCCCCAGAGGATGAACCTACCCATCTTTCTGTCAGAAGAGGCCCCGTCACCATATGCCAATCGGCAGCAACAGCCCAAGCAGCAGCAGCAGCAGCAGCAGGCACGTGTCCAAGTCAGCAGCATGTCTGGCATGGGCCCTAGGCGGCAGGGCTTGCAGGAGGCCCCTACTGCTGCTGCTGTTCCTCGGCCAACTGCCCGCGCAGGCTGGGGCAGCATCAGCAGCAGCAACATGCCGTTGACTGCTGCTAGTACTAGGGGTGCTAGCGGAGTCAACTCCTTCCAGCAGGGCAATGCTGGCAGCAGGGGCTGGAATGCACCGCAGCAGCAGCAGCCGACACGTGGCTGGCCTGGCAGCAGCAGCAACGGCAATGCAAACAGCCAGACTGCAGGCCCAACCACCGGCAGCTGGCTTGGCACTGGCAGCTGGGGTAACAGGCGCAACAGCATCCAGGGTGACCGTGCATCGCTTGGTGCATTGACTGGCTCCCTTGCAGGGTACCAAGGAGTCCAAGCACGCCCCATCACCGCTACTGGCGCAGCAGGCACACTCGCACAAGGGATGCGGCGTCATGGTAATGCCAGGGCAGCAGCACAGAGCCTCGCACAGGCTTACAGCAGCGGCCAGGCAGATGCAGCAGCACAGGCAGTTGCAGCAGCCGCAACAGATGCACCCGGCGGTGCAGCTGACAGCGCAGCAGTTGCAGAGGCACTCGCTGAAGCTACTGTGGTTGCTCCCAAGGTGGCGCCTGGTCTGCTTGCTAAGTCAGCTGGCTATGCAGTGCAGAATGGTCAGACAGGCCGGTTTGCAAACACTATGGCTGGTGCATTTGGTGCAGCAAGGCGCCGAAAGTCTGTGCCACAGATGACGACAGCTGTTGCTGACGCGATTGCAACTGGTGGTGCACCTACTCGTTATGCATATGGTCAGGCCATCGCAATTGCTATTGCTCAGGGCGGTGACAGCCAGGCAGCTGTGGCTGAGGCAACTGCCACTGCCATCTGTGCTGGTGGCAGCACTGCCAGTGCTTGGGCATCTGCATATGCTGTTGCATTGTCTCAGGACTCGCGTGGATGCCTTGTGCTGAACCAGGCCAAGGCCTTGGCAAAAGCACAGTGTGGAAACGGTGCTTCTGAGGCCTTTAATCAGGCTGACGCTACTTCTACTGTGCTTGGTTTCTGTGGGTTGTTAGATCTCTTGCCAGGTGGCATTGACATGGGCTGGTCCGGCAGCAACAGCGGCAGCAACAGTGGCAATGCGTATGGTGGCCTCTTCAATGGGTGGGGTGCTAGGTAGTGTGTCAGATAGTAGCAGGTGACTTGTCTCAACAGCTTTCTGGGTGCAGGACTGTGTGCTGTATGACCTGTGAGTCACTGTGAGTTTGCTCAGCAATGCGCAGCTGTAGTTTGGCACTTGAGTCTGCAGTTGCAGTTGAGCAAGCATGGATGGTGCTTTGGATTTGCTAGATGATATGATAGCGCCTTCACCAGAGGGGCCTGCAGTCTGACAGTAACATTGATTTGTCCGTGTTTACACCCCCTACACCTGCTGTGTACTTGATGGTTATGTGCTGACTGTTGACACCCGTTGCTTCTCAGTGGTGATTTGACCAACATGACATGCTGCCGCAAGGCAACTTTGAGTGACCCTGGTACTGTGTGTGTGTGTGCAACGCCACCCAACTGCTGCCGCTGCTTGTTGCACATGGCAAGCCATGGTTTGAATGTAGATATTGATGTGTACAGTTGAGTCTGTTTGCCCAATCCACGTGTTAGCAGTGTCCATAGGCTGCTGCAAAGCAGTGTTCTGTATATGTACTGCAGCTTGCTGCAAACATACAATTGTTGTCCAAGTTGCCAGGACCCGCCTCTTCAGGAGCTACTGTAGCTGTGGCATGCCTAATGCAACCCTAGTTAGTCTCCTAGCTGTGATGTATTCATGTTGATGGCTTTTCACCTTGTAAGGAATGTAGCGGTACTTGAAGGCGCTCCTACTCCTTTGCAAGGGGGCCAAGTGGTAGTTTGTCATTACGAGGATCTCTGTCATGTGTTTCGTGTGCTGATCGTGCAGACAGCAGGTCTTGAGTTCCAACTTCTGGACGCTTCGGCGGCCTTGATTATTACTGTTGCTGCACTGTGCCTCAGCAGAGGTGCTGTGGTTGACGCAGTGCAGTGAACTAGTCAGCCTTTAAACATGGCTGCCGTGCCTATTGTTGTGGCAAGTTTGATAGTCTCAGTGCTTTGCCAGCCTGGCAGGATTGCTTCAGTGTTTAATTGAAGCACCACTTCAGGTGTCAGTGTCTACTTCAATTTTCTGATTCACTGAGATCACTCAGTGACTGACTGCAATGTGTGGCTTACGCAGTGCTGCGACAGCACTGTAGTCATCAGCACCTGCTACATGCAGAGGTTGGGTATCACTGCATGTCTTTTCCTGCTAGAGTGCTACAAAGTTTTCACATTCTGCATGTCAACTACTGTTTCAAGCAGTGCTGCGCGCACACTGGGAACTTTCCGCTTCGGAGTTGAGCCACTGATCAGATCTCATGAGATGCAGGGCTATCCAGGCACCCACCAAAGCTGTGCGAAGGTGCTGCACAGCATTCAAGTTGGCAGTTGACTGACAGCCTGTCTTGGACGGTAACCTGGCTTATATTGTTTGTGCTTGGGCCAAAGCATCCGATGTGATCATCATCATCATCATCATCATCATCATCATCATCATCATCATCATCATCATCATGTTACCCATTAAGCCATAGCATCAACGCTATCGGCCCCGCGCCCCTCAGGAGCGGAAGAAAGAGGGAGCACTGCTCCATTGTGTTTGCAATTATTACGCACATCCCAAGCTTGGACAAGATACTCAGCAATGCTCCTAGATATCACTCGGCACACCCCCTACTACCCCAAATATCATCAGAAACAAAACGCAACAACTTAGTGGATGCATCAGTCAACGACAACACATTGCGCAATTTTTCAGCGCCGCCAGCAACATCACGCAAAACAGACCGAATTTCATCAAGCATAGTATCCCTCTGAGCAGAAGTAGCGGGACAATCAAACATCAGATGTGACAAAGACTCAACACCCTGACCACAAGCAGGACATGCTGTGTTAGAATCAGCTCTGCTGCCGCCATAACGACTGGTACGCTCATGCACGCAAAGACAGCCCATTCGAACACGCATCAGCAACTCAATACCACGCGTTGGCGCACCAGAACACAAAAAGGGCCTAGCCCTTTTAAAACGCATGGCATCAGCATGTGTAGGGTGCACATGCGTGATGTAACGGCTCAAAGTAGAGTGCTGCAGTGATTCACAAACAATTGTGTCTGCATGCAGCTTCCTGACCTGACGGTTGATGTGATTCTTGCACGCATTAGCTCGATCAGCCGCCGCCTCAACATCCACACCATACTTGCAAAGCAAACTCTGCACATACTTATGCCAAGGTGTCACCGCAACAGCACCACTAGGGCGCTTCCACTCAGCTGAGAAAACCTGACGTGGCAAACGCGAATTCTGCATACGCTGGACCCTAAAGTAATACTCCATCGCCCTCTGATGAAGCCACATGTGCAATGGCTTCACACCCCATTCAGCCAGAACAAGTGAAGTGCAAGGGCGCTCCTTGCCACAACGCATTGAGCACTTGATGATGTCAGTCTGCACTTTGTCAATCTGTTGCAGTTGCCTTGCAGTTGACGGAAACCAGACCTCACTGCCATATTCAACAATCGGGCGAACGCATGTAAGCAGAATGATACGCTTTACTTCCACGCTGATGAGCCGGCTCTTCCAAACTGGCATGAGCCCACCCTTCACACGATGCACTTTTGCCAACATCTTCTCAAAGTGCGTATTCCAGTTGCGGGCATTGTTGAACCACAGGCCAAGGTAGCAGTACTCTGATACAACAGGCACAGGCACACCATTCCAAATGATGCCAGAGTCAGCCAACTGGCTGGGCTGTCTAGCTGGTGAGACATGCATGACAGCAGACTTCAAGCTATTCAGCTTGAACCGCCACTTACAACTGTATTCATAAACTGTTGCAGCCACAGCCTGAACCTCAGCCAGAGATCCGCACACAGCAACAAAGTCATCAGCCTGCATGGCTGCCACAACCTGACCAGCCGGTTCATCACAAGGGCCCATAAGGGTGATGCCAGGGGGCTTTGCATGCACCTCATGCAGCAGATCATCAATGAAGTACAGGTACAGTGTGGGGGAAATAACATCGCCCTCATGCAAAACAAGGTCACATGTGAAGCTCTCAGTGACATGACCTTCGTGAGACACCACATGGCGTGCACCCTGATACAAGTTGTAGAGTACACGGAACATCTTTCCACGCACACCCTTGTCCCACAGCTTTTGAAAGAGCCCATCAAGCCACACTGTTGGGAAAGCCTTATAGGTGTCAACAAACAGCACATAAGAATCCTTCCCCTCGCTTTCCTCCCACCCAACACCTCACTGAACACACTCTGGTGGTCAGCACAGCTGCGCTTCATCATCATCATCATCATCATCATCATCATCATCATCATCATCATCATCAAATTACCAGATCAAGCCATAGCATCGACGCCATCAACGCCGATGGGATGGCATCCCATGGTTGATACAGCGAAAAAGCTCGAGGCATGCCATGCGAGTCAGCCGCTGGAAGCGGCACTGCCATAGTTGACCTCTGAGAGGCAGACTCTGCCATGATGGCAAGCTGCTTTGTAATCATTGCAGTACGGCACTGCAACTTGGCAAGGTTTGGCACTGCTGCAGCACCCGTACGGCGCTTCCTGTGATGTTTGTGGTCACCATGTGTACGGTACACACATATGCAGATATCTGCAGGACAACACAGTCAGCGCTGAACTGTGGTGTGTCTTTGAAGGCTTAAAAACGCCCGCTGCGCAGCAGGCATGCCGCAGCCTGCGGCTCACAGTCTGAGAGTTACACAGGTAATCTCGCCCGTTTGGGGAGCCATCCACAGCTCATTGGCTCAGTGCAGTGAACAATGACGTCACTGTCAACTGTGTCAACTGTGACAGAACTGCCAGCATGAGCAGCCGTTGACTGCGCTCTTGCCGCACGCCCGCGCTTGGTGCATACTTGAACCCGGTGATCTCATCACCTTGCAAGCAGGTAGTGAACACGCCGTGTAACCGCGGTAGACCCTGCTCGGGTGCCAGGGGAGGGGGCGTGTGCAGGGTATGCAGGGCATTACACAACTGTCAAACGAGCAGCAGCATTTCCGGACACCAGAAGTAGATTACGCGACATATATTTGCCACACACGCCTGCATATGGCGTAAGAAATGGTAGAAGCGCAGCTGGAAGAAGTGAAGTGACAGACAACTGCGGGGTACGGACTCGGAAGCTGCAGGCAAGCACCACCTGGTGGCCCCGACACAGCTCCGCTATGAGACCCGGGGGTTGGAACATCAACTCAGCTGGCAATTGGTGTGTTTTGTATGCGTTATCAGTACATGACTGTGCTCAGTCTGGCATAGCTGAAGATCGAGCAAGCTTGGCAGCAAGTGACTGGCGGAACAGCTCACAACAAGGCATTTGCACCGCCAAAAACTCATATAGCTATACAATAGATATCTGCGTGCACCCTAGCAGGTAAGCGGGCGCAGAAATCGTGTACAGATGCTGCATTTGAGTGCTGCTCGCTCCTGAGCCCGCACTTTTATATCAACATTTATCAAGCTGATGCATATGTTTTAGTCTGACCATTACATACAGACTCTCGCCCTGCATGCATGCACTAATCGCTGCTGACCTTTCTTTGACCTGACCTGGCTGCTGCTCCTTGCTCGTGCCTGCAGGACCATGTCTGCGATTGAAAAAGTGCTGCTATTCGCTTTTCTGCTGGCGATCCCTGCCGTTCACGGTGAGCTGCTGGTGGGCATGCGTATGTCATACAGCTGATAATCACTGGGCAGCCGCTGCCACCTGGCACATGTCTATTACTGATGACGAATGCTACGCTAGCAGCACTGCGCCTGCACTCCACATTCAGCAGCAAGTGCGTGACACTGCATACTGTACCGTCTTGCAACCGTGCACTGCTCTTGGTGCCACAACGGTGCTTGACAACTCAAGTTCTTTCACTGCTGCTGTCGCCCCTGCAGGTGCTGCGCCTGTCAGCTTAGGCCGCAGGAGCCTACTTGCAGCAAACGACCGCAGGCCAGGCCAGGTCGGTGGGTTCCCCAGCAGGGGCTTCACCCCTGGAGGCGGTGCAAACCAGTGGAACAGCAACAACCGCGGCAGCGACAATGCCTTGGCAGCTTTCCAGGATGGTGACGAAGCAGAGAGCCTTGCAGACGCAACAGGCAGCAGCGGCGTCCTGCAAGGCCAGCCGGCATTCCAACAAGCAGCACAGCCAACCGTTGGTGGCTTTGGCGGAAATAACAACCGCTGGCAAGGCAATGGCCGCGACAACCGCTGGCAAGGCAACAACGGCAACGGCTGGGGCAGCAACAATGGCTGGGGCAGGGGCAGGGACGACAGGAGCAGCGGTAGCGGCAGTGCCAGCAGCGGCGGCACCAGCAACGGCTTTCCTGCAAGCACTGGTGGTTGGGGTCAGCAGGGCGGTGCATCTGCTGCTGGTTGGGGCGGTGACAACAGGGGTGGCAGGCCTGGAAGGGCCTGGAGGAACAACAAAGGTGACAGGGCATCACTTGGTGCGCTGACAGGCTCTCTTGGAGGGTACTCCGGCATCCGTCGTCGCCCTATCGCAGCTACTGGTCAGGCAGGCAAGCTAGCACAGGGCATGTGGCGCCATGGTAATGCCAGGGCAGCAGCACAGGGGCTTGCACAGGCCTACAGCAGCGGCCAGGCAGATGCAGCAGCACAGGCGATGGCGAGTGCGGCAACGTCTAGCAATGCCAGGGAAACTAGTGCAGCAGCAGAGGCAGTGGCAGAAGCAACCATTAACCACCCTCGGGTTGCTCCTCAGCTGCTAGCCAAGTCTGCCAGCTATGCTGTTAGTAACGGTTTGACTGATTCGTATGCTGATACTATGGCAGATGCCTTTGTGTATGCCCGCCGCAAGAAGCATATGCCACAGATGACAACTGCTGTTGCTGACGCAATTGCTACTGGTGGTGCACCTACTCGTTATGCATACGGTCAGGCCATTGCAACTGCTATTGCTCAGGGTGGTGACAGCCAGGCAGCTGTGGCTGAGGCAACTGCCACTGCCATATGTGCTGGTGGCAGCACTGCCAGTGCTTGGGCATCTGCATATGCTGTTGCACTGTCTCAGGACTCGCGTGGATGCCTTGTGCTCAATGAGGCCAAGGCCATGGCAAAAGCACAGTGTGGGAACGGTGCATCTCAGTCAATCAGTGAGGCTGAGGCTACCTCTACTGTGCTTGGTTTTTGTGGGCTGTTAGATATGTTGCCAGGCGGCATCAACATGGGCTGGTCTGGCGGCAACAGCGGCAGCAACAGCAACAGCTACGGCGGCCTTGTGGATGGGTGGGGCGGCAAATAGGCTGTGGGGATACTGTCAGTATACCTGTAGTTGCTTGGTGTTGCATTGCACCTGTGCTATTGATTCGAAGTGCCGGGATGCAGTGTAAATCTTGCAAACATCATTTGATCTGTTGCCGTAGTTAAGAAGCTGTTGCGTGCTGGAAAGGCTTTGCTTGCTGCGATTGAGCATGCATGATTGGCCGCGCACACCTTGTGACTTTGCTAGCCCAGCAGTGATTGATTCCTTAGGATGTACTTGCAAATGGTTGGCGCGTGACCCTTTGACTTTTTTCTCTCGTGATCTTTGCTTTGCCACGTGGTGCAGCTGGTGCAGCATAATGCAGTTGCTATGTATGTGTGCAACTCCACGTCTTGTGACAAGCGCCTGTCGTGGTTGCACCAAAGCACGTTTCCTCTTCCTGCCCTTCACCTGTTGCTTTGTGAGTGTGCAGCAGCTGCCGGTTGCCTACGAGGCTTGGGCCTGGCAGGAATCAGCAGCAGCAGCTCCTGCAGCAGGCCAGTGGCATATTGTTCATTGCTGGTGCGTATGTGCTGCCTGTGTGGAGTGGGTTTCACTAGAACACCCTCAGTGCCGCTCTCTTGTGCTTGGAGCTACACTCAGTGTTTGTCCAACACCATGTTGACACAATGCCCTTGATGATGCCATACTTAGTGGGTAGCCAGCGCTGTGACCTTGCCTGAATCAACAAGCCGGCAGTGTGTTGTGTACGGTGTACATAGTGGTTCAATAGTGTCACTGGCAATTGGCATGAAGGAACAGTAATGTTCCCACAGGATGTCCTTTTCAGTGATGAACAGCTGTACAAGATCAACGCAGCAATCTGCTTGGTATTGCACTACGCCCCCGATGGGCAAGGCGTCAAGCCCTTTTGTAGCAGCCTTGCATCAATGCAATACAGTGATTGAGACCGACACCGCCAGTGGGCAACAGCCTGTTGGTTAGTAATCAAGTATTGATGTGACCCGGTTACCATCTTGACTACCTGGGTTGCTTTGCAGCTGGAATGCCAGCAGTCCTGAAACAGGCTGCAGGCTGCTGCCAGCAGTTGAGCTTTAATCACCAATCATTGGTTGAATGGTCCATGACCAGGGGGTTCGGCCTCAGATGCTCGCGAGATTTACATGATGTAACATTTTTGCCAACCATTGCTGTGAGTCGTCAGCCTCACTCAGTGGCTAGGCTAGGCTAAGCTCGTGCTGCATTGCGGCTGCATCATGCCACCAAAACACTGGACTCTGTACGACATGTGACATGTCCGCCACCTCGCCAGCGCACACAATAAATTCAACCAGCACAGTTGCCAGCTGAGCAGTCACAGAGTGATCAAACCAGCTAAATCTGGTTCAGCCTTGAACAATGATTGCTGTCTGCTGGGTTGCCCGCGAGGGTGCCTACTAGTAGCTCAATGAAGTTGTCTGCTGAAACCGACCACAGGCTGTAAGCTGGGTAGAAAAAGTCTGGCAAGCAAAGAAACCCTTTTGTCTTCCATCCTTGACGCCCTCAGTGTCCCTGGCGCCAGAAAAGGGAGCTGCTTCTGCTATGTTCATGCAGTGCCCTTTCACCAGTAAGTTTTTCATTTGCTTCACCTGCCAATGTGATGGACAGCATCTGAGGGAGAACATTTTACAATACCGTGCTGATCAGCGTAACACTGGCTCCTGGTACTGGCTCCAGATGACCGATGATGTCAACCCAGGAAGTCGCGCCTACCTGTCATTTCAAGCAGCTGCTGTCGCAAGGAAGTGCTTTACATAGCGTTGTCAACGGGCATGCGTACTGTTTGCCGAACCAGAAACTGATATTGACATAAGTTATCATCGCAACCGGCTGCTCGACGGACAAAGTTCCAACCATCTCTTTGAAGTTTATTCCATAGCCTCCAAGCGGGGTGCTAGATCACCGATCCATCCCAATATCTGATAATCATTTCTAAGCATTGTTTATTGATACCAGTCTTGCTTGGCCAGCACACAATTTGATCCTTGCTCCTCCAAGCATTCAGCGTGCGCAGAGCTGCTGGAAGCAGGCTATGCGACGCCGGCCAGGATCTGTTCGGTGAGACAGCATTGTTAGAGATTTTATTACATGCGGTGAATGTTGTTAGTTCGGGTCAGAGCAGTGGCAGGGGAGCTGGCGCCAGTGAGCCAGGCCTTGGCACTGCAACTGTATGATTGCCAGCATTCACACAGCACAGCATGCATAGCTGCCTCTTACGCACCATTCTTAAATGTGTTCTACAGGTCTTCTGGCAGAGCCATGAGGCGAAGCAGGCTTGCGCCAGCTTGCCTGTTGCTGTTGGTCTGTTTACACCATGCTGAAGGTAGGTGGAGCACTGCAGCAGTGACACCCCACCCTGTATAATGAACAAGCCACATGATCACCATCTCAAACCCCAGTGCACAATCTCGCTGATGTTTGATTATATGGAATGTTGACACCCCACAGTAGCTTGAGCCCAATCACT
>CADDIJ020000306.1:0-34687 GCA_902809745.2 Tetradesmus lagerheimii | reverse complement strand
CACACGGGTGGTCTACCTTACACCGAAAATAGAGAGAATAATCAGTCTGCTTTCCGCCTCCCCAGTGGGTGAGGCGCGGTTGCCGATGCCGAAAGGTATGGCTTACAAGGATTGATTGTTATTATTACGGTGTGATCCAGCACAACACATCGCAGTCACGCTGCACCACCGATGGTGACTATCAGAGCACCACCATGATATGACAACCTAGCGTGCATTCACAACATAGCCACAGCCTAGACGATCACTGCTGCTGACTCCAGCCCTTTGAGAGCTGCCAGTACTTGAACGGTACCGTGAAGAGTATGGCAACTTTGCAACAAAGCATGCTCATCCTGCTGCCAACCCTCAGCACCCCAGCAGCCATCTGCGCATCCCTCCAAGCATCCATCATGCTCAGCTCAGCTTCAGCAGATCATCCGTCACATTCGCACCAGCAGCCGGCTGCTGCTTCGCTGCCGCTGCCCGCCCAGCAGCACCACTGCCCGCCTGCACATGCACCTTGCCTGAGAACTGCCTGCTGCTGCCGCCCCCAGCAGCCCGCCCAGGCGTCATATCCCAGCTGCCAACCCCTGCGCCCACACGCACGGGTGTTGCCGCTGCGCTGCTGCTGCCGTTGTACGACGCCCGCAGCTGCAGATCTGCCGAGCTACCTGCTAGCGCAACGCCACTAGGCCTAGGCCCTGTGCCTGGCCTACTGCCTTTGCCCAGCTGCTTTGCAAGCTTCAGCCCTGCTGCAGACAGCCCATGCACAGGTGTGCTGCCCGCTGCCCCGCTGCGCTGACCTGTCCCACCCATGCTGCCACGCCGCAGCGAATCCAGCAGCGGCGTCGCACTACCCGGCCTGCCGCCAAGCCCGCTGCTGCTGCTGCTGCCACCTGCGCCTGTGCCAGCGCGCCGCTTGCCTGCGGCTGACCTGCTGGCGTGCATCTGCTGCGCAGCAACCTCGCGGGTGCGCACTTGCGGCATCGTGAACTGCCGGCCTGGTGCACCGTCATCCTCTCCGAGCACCCCGAGCCCCTCTATGTCAGCATCCATGCCGTCCAACCGCAGCGGTGTGCTGGCGATGTCACCCCACGTCATCAGCGGTGACGCATCCACGCCCGGCACAATCTGCGGCGTCTTCATGTAGCCATACCCGCGCGTGCCAGGCGCTACTGCTGCCGCTGCAACCCGTTCTGCCTGCCGCTGCTCTGCGCTGCTCTGGCCTGCTACTGCCTCTATGCTGCCTGTTGCGTCCATGGCAGTGCTGCCGCCTGCAGCTGCTGCAGGAGGTGCTGCCAGCGGCTCCTGCAAGGGCCCAGCACAGATGCTGCGCGTTGCTGCCAAGTTGATGCTCTTGGGTGGACCCTGCAAAATCGGCGCCTGCTCTGCTGCTGTCAGTGCCAGCGGCTGCCGCTGCGAGGAGTCATAGTACAGCGCACTCTTGGGCACATGCTTGGTGCTGAGCACAGTGCTGGGTGCTTGGCCTGACGTGCCGTACTCGTCTGTTGAGTGGCCACCTGCCTCCAGCAGCAGCGGCGCGTTCTTGTCCTGCAAGTGGTGCACCATCTTGGCGCGCTTGCGTTCTATGGTCTTCTTCTGGATTTCCTGGAAGCTGGCATTGTCCTCTCCTTGGTATGCTGTGAAGAACTGGTCAAGGCCAAGTGACGGTGCCTTGGCACCCACTGCTTGCTGCGCTGACACCGGGTCGAGCCCCTGTTGCTGCAGTGCTGCAGCAGCTGCTGCTCCTGCAGGCGTGCGGGCAGGCGTGGCCGCTGCTGTGCTGCCTGCGCCTACTGCTGGTGTCATAGCAGGCGTGCGCAGCAGCCCAGTGCCTGGCGTGAGCGCTGCTGTGCCCGGCGCTGCTGTGCCGTCATGAGCAAGAGGTGTGCGCAAACCGGCTCTCCTGCGAGCGATGTTCAGCTGTGCACGCTTAATCTGCGCTGGGTCTCCGCTCTGCACTGCCTGCAGCCATTCTAGCTGGTTCTGCAGCTTGGGCAGTGCTGGGAAGAAGTCGCGCTCTATGATGGCCTCGATAGCTTCTGCAAAAGTGTCCTCCTCAAGAACCACTTTGCGCTTGCCGCCAGGTCTAGATGGTGGCGGTGGCATTGCAGCACGGTCTGCTGCTGCTGCATCCGCCATGGTGCCCTGGCGCTCCTGCTGCTGCTGCTGCTGTGCTGGCTCTTGCTGAGCTCTGCTGTGCTGCTGAGCCTGCTGCGCTGGGCAATGGTGTCTCAACTGTGTTGTCCACAAGGCCAAAGCTCTGCAGACTGGACAAGCCCAGCTGCTATGAGCTGCTTCCCGGATGTGTGAAGCTGGGCACACGGACTAGAAGGTCCGTATCCAGCAACTGCAGCAACAGCGATGATAAACGATAGTTGCAGTGTTGAGGGCTTCTGTTTGACGTTCCGTGGCACGTGCTGGTGAACAGAAGGCAGGAGGAAGCTCGTGCTGTCCAAGGCCCGCAAGTGCCTGTCGATGCGCGACTGAAGCCTGGGAGCGTATTGCTGTTGAGTTAAACATACAACATGCACTGCGTCATCAGAAGCTGCCATGGAATTCATGCATTGGACCTCTGGAGAGGTTCAGAGGACTGACAGCTGTCATGACATGTGTCTACCCAGCTGCTGTGCAGCAGCATTTGCCTGCGCCTGTGGCCGTGTATGTAAGCACTGTGCACCAGGGGGCTGAACGTGGCACTGGCGTCTGCCCTGACCATTGCAGAGCAGTCAAACATGGGCAGCACTGCTTGTGCTGCTGCTGACGGCGGTGCCATGCTCCCCTACTGCTGCCAAGTGTGTGGCAAGCCCTGTGGTGACAGCTTCCCCTGCTCAGCCTGCAATGCACTTTATTACTGCAGTGCCAAGCATCAAAGGCTGCGGTTGCGCCCTGGTCATGATGCAGCGCAGTGCAGCCGCATGCGGCAGCAGCTAGCACGCTCCCAGGTGCGCTACGGTGCAGTCAGTTCTGTGTTCTGTTTGTCTGCAGATGTCTACAGACTGTATTCAGACAATTAAATCGCACGTTAAAGGCTAGAAATTTAAAAAACATTGCAGCCTGGCCGTAAGTGGTTTTGTTGGCTGACTGTGTTGTGTGGCCTGCCGCAGGAGGTGCTGCAGCAGCAGCTGCAATGGCCAGCTCAGGTGCGCAGCAGGCCCACATGCGTTACAAACTTTGCTGCTTAAGTACAGACACATGGTGCCTGTGCATGTAGCTGCTGCTGGGTTGGCTTTTGCATGGGTTGCCCCAGTGGTTATCAACGGATGGGCTGCAACAGTACGCAGAGGTCACGGCATAGCTTGAACAATTGTTTCGTTTCCATGCAGTCACGCTTTGCATTCCTGTGGTAGTCGTGGCATGCAATGCAACTACCGATGGTGTGCCTGCTGTGTTGCAGACTGCAGTAGGCGTCTGCAACTGGCTGCAACAGCTGCATTGCCATGCAGCAGGACTCCTGCGGCACTGCTGCCCAGTGCACACTTCAGCCACACTTACAATACAGCAACAGGACAGGCCTGGGCTTGAGACTGATCATCAAAGCAGTTCGATCCACCAGCAGCAGCAGCAGCAGCAGGAGTTGAGCACTGGTTGTGCCCAGCAAGGGTGCCTCTCATCAGAGGCCTGCTGCAGGATTCACGGCAGCAACAGCAGTGGCGAGCTGCCCAGCATTCCCACCACACAGCACGAGTGGGAGGCAGCGTGGGCCCCACTGAACCCTGCGCTGCTGCCTACCTGGCGTTCTGAGCAGCAACAGACTCTGTGTTGTGAAAACAAGACAGCGCAGCAGCAGCAGCAACAGACACCGCAGCATGATCAAGCAGAGCAGGCGCAAAGGGCACAGCAAGGGTGCGGCCAGCAGGAGCAGCAGCCACCACGGCACTTGCCCTGCAGCTGGTCAGAGTACTACCAGCTGAAAGGGTTGCCAGAGCAGTCCCCAGTAGGTGAGATGGGACCAGGATTGATGCAGCAGCCAACAGGGTTACAGAGGCTATAGCACTGTTGCCAGCACCGTTGTCCTCTGAGAATGCTGAACACTGCCTCTACGTATTTATCACACTTGGCACTCCTTGAGATTGCTGTTGCCACTGATGCTATCAAACACTGATGTGCAGGGGAGGGTTTGCCCTACTAACCAGCGATCTTGTCCGTGTTGCCTTTGGTGCCGTGCAGCGCTGGCGCTGCATTTCCCGCTCACGCTGTGGTACTGCCTGGCCCAGCTGCTGCCTTCTCACGGCTGGCCGCTGCCGCCACCTGGCCAGCGCGCCTCTGTCGCATACCTAGGTGGGCTGCCGTTTCCTGCAGCTATGCTTGTCTATGCCCAGCCGGGCTGCGACGCATAACACATTATGAACAACAGGATTAAAGCTTACGCAAGGGTGCAGCAACTTGCAGACTGCTCAAGCTGCCATGCTCTTAATGCCTTGCGCATCCTCTTTCCCTGTCTACCAGGGAGCGCGGCGCTTCACTCCATCTTGACGGGTTCCACAGCAAATGGCAGCTACTGTTTCATTGCCACTGCAGGCCCGCAGTCGGAGGTGCAGCTGCTGCCTGTGTTTGCTGAGCTGGCGATGCTGCTGCCGCAGCACCAGCTGGACATCCACATGATAGGCCCCGACGTGCCAGAGCAGCTGCATGCAAGGGCGTGCACAGCAGCCAACCTACATGGTGAGGCACAGCCGATGTGACAGAACCTGTCAGCATGAGCTGGGGTTGCAATGTTTTTGTTGCATTTCGTGCACCCCTTCAGTGCAAGTCCGTTGCTCTCAGGTGTTGTGACGCTCGCGTATCTGTCATGCATGCAATGTTGTGATGGACTGTGGGGGTACACTCAGCAGTTACGTCTCAGAGAATGCCGTCCTGTTTGTGGCTGCAGGTGGCTTGACAGTCAGCTGCTGGGCAGGCTGCTTCCACGACATCATGCAGGACTGGGCACATGCAGCAGCAGCAGCAGCAGCGAATGAGGTAGCACAGCAGCTAGCAGCACAGACTGCACAGGAGTTTGCAGCAGCAGCAGCAGCACCAGCAGCTGCAGAACACGCAGCCGACATGCTGCAAGCGCAAGGTGTCTGGGGGCCTGCGCAGCCGCCGTTGCAGCCGCTCCATCTAGTGTTTGCAGCGAATGCAGGCCTGCCAGCTTTTCCTGCATGGCTGCCGACACTGCAGCAGCTGCTGCAGCTGTCAAAGCATGCAAACAGGTGTCAAACTGCGTTGCCAGCGGATGGTACAACCCGACAGGCTGGCCTCACTGCTGGCATGAGTAGCACAGGCGGCGGCAGAAACAGTAGTGGTGGCTTGCAAAAGCCAGCTGTGCCAATTGTGTTCAGTGACTATTGTGAGGAGGCGGCAGTCAACTCACAGCTGATGGTGCAGGGGCTGCTACGTTGCAATTTTGACTTGCAGTGCCAGCTGAACCCTTTCAGGCAGCCGGTGGGGTCGAGCAGCCATGGCTCCAAGCTACCAGCATGCAGCAACGGCTTCTTGTTTGGGTGGCTGTAGCGCTGCCAGCTGGCAATCCAGAGCGAATTCGTTCTGAACTTTTGCCTGGCCAACTTGACCTTGAAGGTGGCAACCTTGTAAACATGGTACATGCAGTGCATCATTGGGGTTGCTGCTACTATACAGTAGCTACAGCAGCTGCTGGCAGGGGTGCATCTCAGTCAGTTCGGGCTGTTTGCAGGCTTGCTTGTGTATCAAGGTGCATCGTGCTGAAAAGCACATCTGCCAACCTGGCAAATGCCGCAAGAATCTTGAGCTGCTATGAGTGAAGAAAAAAGCAGGACACGCGTTGACTGTCATACACCGGATCATTGTACGGATGTGCAGTTGCCAGCCCGATCTCAGCAGAGTATTTGTTTGCGCGTTTCAGTAATTGAATTCAGCAGGTCGTTCATACAGTACTGAGTACGTGTTCCAGCGCCCTAAACCATGCATATTTGAATGATCGCTGTTGTCAGAATCGTGACGACGAATTCACGTTTATGCCACTCACGAAGTGATTGATGCGTTTGATTTCGTTCGTTATCCTAGCAGACAGCACATGCTGGGCCGTAAGACAGCACTAGCCTCGCCTCAGCAGTACATACCTGCAAGAGCAGGGTGCTCGCGTGACATCCACGCACAGGCCCAATGGACATTGAGAATGACAATAACAACGCACACGGTATACGGATCCACCGCAAAAAGCTGCCTGGCTACAGGAACATCGAGCACTGCATCAAAGGAGACGAAGTGTTCTTTAAGGTCTGCTTCTGCAGAAAGAAGAACAAGAAGTAGATTGCTTTGTTGTCTAGCAGGCTGGATGGTAGCTGCACAAACACACAAAGGCTCTGGCTGGAATTGTTCATATGTTTGCCTGTACAGAGTTATCAAGTACACGGCAGAAGAAGCGATCCAAGCATATGAGGAAGACACAGCAGCCTACAATGCTGCAAAAGCACTGGCAGATCTGGCGCGCGGCATAGCAGCACCTAATGCTCGCTAGAAGCATGTGGGCACCTCCATGGAGGGAATGCTGGCCTCACAGGTCTGGGCATGAGGTCTGGGCATGGTCACGTGCCAACACCAGCAGCAGCATCGTCTGGTATCTGTTGCTGAGCTGAGCTGCCAAGCCGTGCATCGTGCATCTGCCTGGCTAACCATCGTCTCACTTGGTGTGTAATGCTGCAGCCACTTCTACAAGCAGGAGAGAAACAGCATGCAGTGCAGATCCTGCGATGCCTCATCATCATCATCATCATCCTGCAATGCCTGACCTGCCATGTTGCACATCAGGTGAAGTTCAAGTTCACCACCAAGTTGGTGTACCTCACTGGCCACTGAGTCTGATGCCCACAACTTTGTGATGCAGGATCGCAGCCACAGCAGCTGCAGCAGAACTGCCACAGTGGCCACCAGCAGCTTGCAGGATCATCACCTTGGCCACGCGTTGATGCTATGGCTTAATGGGTAACATGATGATGATGATGACCTTGGCCACGCAGCAGCCAGCGCAGGGACCTGCTTGCAGGAGGTGCTGTTTGGGCTGTGGCAGTAGCTGCTGTGCTTGCAGGAGCAGCAGCAGCACGGTCTAGGAGGCGTGGCATGCTATGCCATAGCACAGTGGTATTTGAGGCATTGCAGAGGCTTTAGGCTTCTGAGCCAATGCCTGATGCTCCCTTTGCCAGCAGTGAATCAACGTGTGGTGCGCATGCAGCCCTGTGCTGCAGCTCAATGAATGAATGAACTAGTGCGTCAGCAAGTTCAGTGTCATCATCATCATGTTACCCATTAAGCAAGTTCAGTGTGTGCGTGCGTCGTTGTTGCGTGTGTTGTTGTTGTCGTTGTTGCGCTATTGTTGCGTTGTTGTGTGCCGCTGCTTGCATCGTATGCTGCATAGTGTTGCTTCGACGCTGCCGTGTGCCAGGCTCAGGTTCCCGCTGCTGGAGCTGCTGTTGTTGCTGCTGCTGCTGCTGCTGCAAGCGCTGAGACTGCCTGCAAGCGCGTGTTGCGGGCCGCTCTGCTGCGGCTGCAGCTGCAAATGCCTGCTGCAAGTCATCTTCAAGGACCTGCAGGTCTGGTGGTTGTACCTGTCCAGACAGCTGCTGCTGCTGTGTATGCTCGCTCCAAGCCTGCTGGCGCTGCAGCTGCTGTGTCTGTTGCGCATGGAACTGTGCGATCCGTGCAGGGTCCAGCACATCTAAGTCGCGTGTTTCACGCAACAAGTGTAAAACTTCCTGCCCGTGTGTCGCAGTAGCGTTGCTGCACTTGTCGAACACGTGCCTAGCGCAACGATCTAGCTTGGAATACATGCCATAATCGCATAATGTGCAGCTAACGTGGCTTTTGGATTGCCTGCAGTAGCCTTGTTGCACTTGTCGAAGACGTGCCTAGCACAGTGCTGTAGCCTTGAAGACAGGCCATAGTCACAAAAGTTGCAGCTTACTCTGTTGTTTGATTCTCGTTTGAAATATCGTGCGACGAGGAAATGTGTTTGTTTGGGCATGCCCGAATTGTGCAAACGAACATTGCAGTGACGAAGAACAGCAAGTAAAATCGAGATATTGGATTCAATACACAGTTGGTGAGGGTCCTTGTGATGTACAATTTTGACTGGGCGATATGGGCGAAGCCGCCTGAGTGTTACTTTACAGCCCCTCACAGACAAGACATCCGATACAGGCTCCAACATTCTCAATGCATTTGTAATGTATTTAGAATGCCAATGCGGTGGCATTCAAGGCTTGCAATGAAGCCCGAGAAACTTGGCAGCAGCCACATCCCACTCTTGGCACACTCCGATGCACACTCTTAATTGTCGAATGCATTTGCCTTATATTTAGATTGCCAATGTGACTGCTGAACAGCTTCGAAAGTGTCCCAATCGTAGGCGCTTTTTTCCGGGCCGGGCCTTGCAGAGAGCTCCCTATAGCAGAACTCGCTAAAGTCCCCCCCCTTGCAGAACTCGCCAAAGTCCTGAACTTGCAATGAATGACTGAATGCATGCATGCATGCATGCATGAACAAATATCGAAAGAATGAGCTACGCGTGGTGTCTTCGCACTTTATCCACCCGCGTAAGTTGAGGGAGGAGGCGTGTGTGACAATATGCAGCTCAAGCAACAGCCGGGTGCAGTATGCGTGCAGCACTGCTCCTGGTCACAGACAATGTGCTGCCACCAAAACTGGAGTCGTGGTCTGTGCTGTTGACGAGGGATTGCTTGTCACGACAATGCCGCTCCCTGCTATGGCTTAATGGGTAACATGATGATGATGATGATGAATGCCGCTCCCTTTCGTGTGGCTGCAGCTGTAACCTATTGTGACTATCAGTATATGCGGCACCATTGTTGCGCACAACATAGCGTGCCATTATCCTGCAGCGGGGCCCCTGCTGTCACGCCTTGTCGGCGGGTCTGGAACATCTGGAACCTTCTGGAAACATCCAGAACCTTCTAGAACCTTCTAGAAACTTCCGGTTCCTTCAACCTTACACCTGCAGCTGCTGTGACATCCACTGTCATTTGATGATGGCATTTACCGTACACATTGGCAACGTGATGACAGTGTTGTCAAGCTTCAGGCCCGTCAGGCTCTTTGGTTCGAACTATAAAACCAACATAAAGATTTTGCAAGGATTTTACAAGGATTGATTCATCATCATCATCATGTTATTTTACAAGGATTGATTATAAAGATTTTGCCACCAGAAATATTAAACATTACAGTAGCAGATGAGACTCTTTCTGCTGCATCATTGGGTGCAGCAGTAAGGTGACGAGAGGAACAAGTAAAGTTGATGTTAGTTAGCACTCCAACAAGGTGTAGCGGCAGAACAGTGCAGGGCTGCAAGTGACACATAGTGTGGTGGCACTTGTGTTGCCATGGCCGATCGGCTGAATTGCGGCATAGCACAGTGCTGAAGGCACGTGCTCTTAACAAACCCTTGCATGCGCAATCATTACGGGCCGCACGCAGTGCAGCAACAGAGCATGAGAAAGCAAGAAAGCCAACACAGGGTCATTTCAACATACAGCCCCTGCAGCGCAGGACCACGAGTCTCTGGCTCGACAGACGTCAAAGTGCAAACACGAGACATGCAGAATGACGGCTGTCACCGCCGCACCACATGCAGGCCAATTCCCCGCAGCACAGTTTGCCAGGGATAAACGGCTGCCGGGTAAACAGCTGGTTTCTGTACCGCCGCGGCACTCTGGCTGTTGCGTCACTGAATCAGCATTGAATCATTTGGCAATGGTGCCCTGTGGTGTGTGCAGCTGGAGCGTGTCTTGACTTACTTGCAGAGTCACTCGCAACAGTTGGAGGACGTTGTGCAGCGGATGAGAAATTTCCAGTCCCTGAACACAAAGATTGTTTTGAATGCTTTTGAGGAGTGCCTATATCAGCAGTGGCAGGGATGTCCTGATAATCCACTTGATGCTGCTAGTGGTTGTGGCGTTTTCTGTACTTATGAGAGGTGGTTTGCAGCTTGTTCCTATGACGATATGCGGTCAGCTCGTCCTGCTGCCTGGTGCCCTAAGTATGTGTTACGCACTGCTGGGCTTAACATGGAGCATGTGGGGTCTCTGACTCGTTTTCGTTTGGGTGCTCATGATTTGCGTGTGTGTAGTGGTCGGTGGCAACGCCCACCTATCCCACGTGATGAGCGTGTCTGTCTGCGCCCCGGGTGTTCCTCTGGGCAACTCGAGGATGAGTTCCACATGATATTTGAGTGTCCTTTCTATGCGCCTGTCCGTGAGCGTTTTGCTATGCTATTCGAGCCCTTTGGTGGTTCGTCTCAGACGTGGACTAATATTACCTCATGTCACCCTGCAGGGCCAGATATGGCCGCTTTCATGCAGCAGCGTCCTGCTTTGGTAGCTGCCTTTGTGCACTGTTGCTATCTGATGCGGTGTCAACCAGATACCGATCCTGAGTCTCTGTTGTCTTCTAAATCGATTGCTCAGGTGATTGAGGATGTTGATGAGTTCTTCTCGGTAGTTTCTTCTCTTTCTGAGAATGTTGTTGATGACGATGATGATGATGATGATGATGATGATGATGATGATGATGATGATGATGATGATGATGATGATGATGATGATGATGATGATGATGATGATGTTTTCTTCGAGTGTCGCTCCCCCTATGAGCCTCTCGTTGGCTCCTAATGGGGTTCCCACTCCTTGTTGGGTGGAGTATGTAATGTGATGTAATGTATGAATCAGCTTTGAACAAGCAAAGCACCCAAAGCTGCACGCACCGCCACACGCTCCATGTCATCCACCAGCACAAGATCACTCGCCACAGCTCAGGCCGCTCTGCGGCCTTTTTCAAACATTTAGCTGCCAGGCAGACCATATCCCACACCAGTCGGTGCAGAGTGTGATGAGGGGATCAGGCCAGCCACACAGCACGACACGGCAGGCTCCCACCTGCCGGCAACATGTTGAACGCTCTCAACTGGCCTTCGATATCCTCATGCACAGCAACTGCAAAAGGACAGGTTCAAACATGATGCCCCACTCCCAGCAAAGCAGCAGAGCATGCCGTGCACCCCATGGCAGCCTGCATACGCTGAGCAGCAGCAGCAGCAGCAGAAGAGGGGTTACACGGTGTGTTCAAGCAGCTATGCCGCAACCGTGACGGACACCAGCTGGAAAAAGGATGCTGCGAAACAGCTCAGCTCTGACTGTCACTCAAATGGAGGCTGAACCACAGAAAAGCAGCAGCAGATGATGATGGCTTGTTACAGGGGAGGGCTCGTTATCACCCGCAAAGCGAGCAAGTCACTCACCCTACTCTCAGCTCCCGATCACAGGAACTCGACAGCGAACTGCCATCCGTCACTAAAGCGAACTTCAGTGACGTATAGCAATCCCTGTCTCCCCATAAACGGACACGTACATGCAGTGCAGCAAGTGCGAAATGAAACATGAAGTGTAGCAGGTGCTCAAAGCTCCTGACCACGCAAGAAAAGTACGCAAAAGGATGCAGGCATTATCCAAACAGCAAGCTAGATGCACTACGGTGCTGCTCACTAAAAGAGTTTGGCATGACTGTATCAATGCACCGATGAACTCACAAGACAGCAGCAAAAAGAAGAAGAGGGGTTACACGGTGTGTTCAAGCGGCTACGCCGCAACCGTGACGGACACCAGCTGGAAAAAGGATGCTGCGAACAGCTCAGCTCTGACTGTCACTCAAGTGTTGAGAGACCACATGATGATGATGATGGCTTGTTACAGGGCCCCTGAGGGGAGGGCTCGTCATCACCCGCAAAGCGAGCAAGTCACTCGCCCTACTCTCAGCTCCCGATCATAGGAACTCGACAGCGAACTGCCATCCGTCACTAAAGCGAACTTCAGTGACGTATAGCAATCCCTGTCTCCCCATAAACGGACACGTACATGCAGTGCAGCAAGTGCGAAATGCAACATGCAGTGCAGCAAGTGCGAAATGCAACATGAAGTGCAGCAGGTGCTCAAAGCTCCTGACCACGCAAGAAAAGTACGCAAAAGGATGCAGGCATTATCCTAATAGCAAGCTGGATGCACTACGGTGCTGCTCACTAAAAGAGTTTGGCATGACTGTATCAATGCACCGATGTACTCACAAGACAGCAGCAAGCAGTCGCATGGGATCTCAGCGACACCATGGTGATTGGCCAATCCATCTACTACAATCACATGCTACTGCTTCTGGTGTCCTTACTGCTGACAAGTTTAGCAAAACTGCAAATGTATTTGAGAGCAGGTGACGCAGCTCAATGACATACAGCATGTAAAGCTTGCATTGTCAGATGATGCAGAGTGGCAGTTGGAAAGCAACACACATGTGACAAGTGGCCAAAATCAACCAGTGCGGGGCGCCAGCTTGATGCGCAACGTGACAGGGTCAGCACACAAAAATGGGTGATCCACTGGCACCGATGTACCCCAAGCATTAGGGGCAGCATGCATGGCAATAAAGTCAGCAAGCAACTCCCAAAAGCGCACCACCACTTGTTGCTTAGCATCTTGCAACAACTGCGCTACTTCTTGCTGTCATTGGTGTTCCAGCTGCTGCTGTTGCTGCTGTCTACGCTGCTGTATCAGCTGGTTATGCAATTGTTGTGCAGCAGTAAGAGCAGCTGGTTGGAACAGATCTGTAATGCGCCGCTGGCCTGCTGGCAGCACAGGTGGCAGGACAAGGGCAGGCGGTAGTATGCTCAGTTTATTAGCATGCTTTCTGCCAACATCCATGGCACATAAAGCAGCTAAACAGACCACCCTCCAGACCCCAGCATGAAGCTTTTTAGGGCCAGGCGGGCGCTGCATCAACCAAACATGCTGTATTGTTAGCGCGCGCTGGCCGGCTGATCTTGTGCACCATGCAGCAGGAAATACTGACAACAATGAGTCAATCACTGCCACTGCAACAGGGCAATCCCAAAAGTGATGCACACTACCAGGACATACACTACCACACATGCACGTATTAGCATCTCTATGCATGCATGCAGTCTGCAGGCCATCCAACACCAGCCGCCAATACGTTTCCTTGAATGCGTTATCCCAGCGCAGCTTCCAAAGCCTGTGCAGGGCTGCAGCCACACACTTCACACCAAGTGCTACTGCTGCCTGTGAGGCAGCTGTGCCAAGCGCTGCTTGAACAAACATGCAGTGCCTATCACGACGCTCAGCACGTAGCGGACCCAGTTGCATTGCAGTGGCTGCTTTAACAGTCAATTGAGCAACAGAAACAGCACGACCACTACGGTTCTTCCCACCTAGTCTAGCCACCAACATGGCCTCAACTTGCTGTTCTGCTGCACTTGGCATTGAAGGGGGGCTAGGTATCACCAGCGGCCAAGGCCCATCTGCATTCAAAACTGCCACGGTCGCGCGAATCCAATCAAAAGGAATCTCTTTATACAAACTTTCCAAATCATTCAGCTCATGCTCAGCATTACTGTAATTTGAAGCAGCAAAAGAATTTGTTACAAGCCACCATACCCCGGTGGAGGGCCGCGAGAACACGGAGCCAGTCTGGTCACCCTCCGCGACGCGCTTTTCAGCGCCTACGTCGCACTACTACCACCGCTGTAATTTGAAGCAGCAGAAGAAGATGACAAAAATAACGAATTTGGGTATATGAGCCAGTGGAGATGATCATGAGGCACTCACCACAGGAGGTGTCTCCAAGGGACGGCAGTGCTTGACAACTGGTAGCATCCCCATGTCACAGTTGAATGGGGCTAATGCAGACCGCAATTCGATTCCCGGAAAAGTCATGGCCACCGGTCCTTGGAGGCTTCCCCTGTCTTGGCAACAGTTGCGGGACAGGGTGGTCGCCTGAGCAGATAGTCGCAGGGTGAGCGGAGGGGCGGTCTTGGCACAGTTGCAACGCAATGGCGGGACCGCCTCATGGAAGAAGGAGTACTCCGGTTGGCGTGGCCAACTCTTTTGCTGTTTGCATGCGAGAAAGTCTACACCTGTGTCGATGAAACCATTGTAAATGTAGCCAGCGCAAAAGCGCTTTCTGCTCAGATGAACCAGAGCTGCGCGCCAGCCACGGAACAGAACGCGCGGGCACGCACAGACCCCCGCGCCGGATGTGCAGCCCATGTAGAGCTGCCAGGCATGATAATATGCAACCTGTTAGCAAGTAAAAATATGATTTTGAGTTCACCTCCTAGCGAAAGAGTGTCAATTGGGCGAGGTGGCTGGCGAAGGAACAACACATGTTGCTAGCTGCTGCCGGTGGTGATTCGCAGCATTCAGCAGCTGGGCTTCGTGCAAATGGCACAATTGACACAAACGAGTTGCAGTGCGTGGGATCGCAGTATGTGCGCTGCTGAACCTGGCGTGGGTGCTCAGCTGTTTGTAACATGCTCAAGCGGCAGCTGCTGCTGCGTCATAGCCAGGGATGCCTGCCGCTACAAGAGGCCAGCACTGCCGCTGCCGGGCAGCCAACTTCTGCTTCTGTGCTGCTTCTTACTAGGCTAGCAGCCGCTATAGTGACTGCCAGCCACAGCTGCCTCCTCTATGCCTGAGGGGGCCCTTGACGCACGAGCAGCCTTGTGAAGTTGCTGCCAGCATGATGCTGCTGTAGCTTCAGCTGTAACCGCCCAGCTGCGCAGCACACCCATCCGTTGCTGCTCATCATCCAATTGATCTCCTAACCTGCTGTTGCTGCAAATACACGCTCAGCCCCTGCTCCACTTGTGCCAGGGCTTCAGCTGTGCGACAAGGAGCACAGGCACCTGCATGTACTCCTCACCACAAACAAACTTGAAGCTGGAGCGCACACACTGCTGCATGAGACAGCAAGCTCCAGAGTGTGGAACAGGGCAAACGCTTGAATGCAATCTGAGAGCAACACTGCATGCTGTGAACCCAGTGCAGCCAACCTGGCGGCATCCAGACACCTTAACCTGCCATCGGCTCCACCACATGTGCATGCTCACTCAATGCACGTGCTAATGCTGCCATGCCTGCAGCGTTCAGCTCCACCCAGTGTTCCATGGGAAAAAACTCAAGTATACTACCTGCCACTGTGCAGTTGGTGTTGTCTCTGCCTGTCCTGCAGCTCCTGCCTGTCCTGCTGCCAGTGTTGCTGCTGCTGTTGATGCTTTCTGCTCAGCCGCTGTTGCAACTGCTGCTTCTTCAGCGCCTTGTTGCCCTGCGCTTGCTCAGCTGCCAGCTTGCTGCGGTCCTGCCTTGAAACAGCAGGAGCTACTACCTGCCTGCTGCTGTCAGCTGAGGCTCATCCTTTACTTCAGCACGCCACCCGCTGGCAGCGCATCCAACAGCTTGCCAAGCTTCCTAGAGTCTAGGAAGCTTCTCTGAACAACTGCATGCTGATGAACAGCCATGTTGCCAAGGGCTCACGTAGGTGCTGATGCATATGCATGTCTGCTGCGGTCATGTCATCAGTCTGCAACAGCCATGCAAATGTGATGGCAGCAGCAGGGTTACGGTCGAGATGCCAAGCTCTCAGGGTTTCTGCTGCACCGTGGCACCCGGATCAGCACCTGCGTGGCACCAGGATCAGCACATGCATGCTGCCGACATCAGCGTTATTGACCCCAGCAGCTGCGCAGCACACCTGTCCGTTGTTGCTCGCCGAGCTGCATCATGTTGCTAGTTCAGCCATAGCATCACTGCCATCACATCCAACCGTTGCTGCTGTGGCTGTGTGTTCCACTGCTATTTAATGACACAAAAGATATGGCCCAAACTGAGGCTGGTCAATTGCAACATGAACATAGGACTGCTTTATGGCACCGTACTTGATGAGCTTCAGAGACACGGCCGCTAGTGCCCTGTGCATGCCAACTTGGCCAAGGTGGCTGCTGCTGCTGCTGCTGTCACAGCAGCGGCTGCCTTGAGGGCTACATGTTCTTTTCCGTTTATAGTATGGCAACATACCGAGCAATTTCAGCACGTCGATGTGCCAATGTTGACCTTATGCACCGAACTTCACTAGTATATTGGTAAGCAGCATGTGAGTTGGTGACGCCGGCTTCCTCTTGTCATAGCTTTTGTTGTCAAGTGCAATGAATGCATCAACACTCACCGGCAGGGCCTGCCAGCAGAGATGATCGAAATTCCACGATCAAACATTCAAGACAAGTGACAATGCACAGCAGCAGCCTGTACTAGGTACAGCTGTACTGCTGGGCAGTCATTGTGCACAAGTTTCAAAGTCCATGATAACAGTAGCGCCGCAACTGCCAGTCAACAGGGCGGCGACACACCAATGATTGATCTGCCAGTGCGTTTGGACAACATCTAGTTTAATAGTCAAAGTTACAGCCACAGTTTAGAACAAATGTGTGAGTATATTGGTCCACGTGGACAGGCACAAATGTGTCCTGCGCCCAATTTAAGTAAGTTAGACACCACCAACAAGCAGTACTAGCGCAGTACCTACCACAGCTGATGACTCATGACTCATGACTCACCCCGAACGGTACGGAACTAGAATTGAAGCCTCTCACAGAGGGGGCCCCTGCAGCATGCAGCAGCGATTTATACCGCCTAGCCGGGCGTGATGGGTACTGGGTTGAGTAGTCAAGTCAATCAGGGTCCCAGCAGATGGCTTGATTTGGACTGCCATTGCACTGCAAAAACGGCCGGTCTTTCATCACTTGATCTTGCAAGGACCCAGGTAGGGAAAGGGCCAAATTCTCCTTGCCAAGGTTGAACCAGGGCCCAGGAGGGCCTTTCAAATCTCTGGCGCAAGGTCTGTTCCCCAGTGCCTGTGCACTGTGCGGCGCACAGTCTCCTGCTATTATAGGATGACACTGCAAAATACACGGGCCGGTCTTTCATCACAAGTTGCATGCCTGCGCAGCTCTGCATGCAGGGGTGAGGTGTCTGCATGGTTTCTTGCTGAAGTGCTGCTGCTTTTCGCACCCTTCCCTCTGGAAGCCAGCAGCCACAGTTGCCGTATGCGCTCTTCCCTGCCTGATGATCTTTCATATTTCCACTTTAATCACAGAGAATGCCCGCTTAACTGGCAAGAATCGAGGTTGACAGCGGAGGAGAGGTGACACCTGGTGTTCAGTGCACTGACACGTGTCAGTGTGAAGCCTGGCTTCACAAGGCAAGGCGGAGGGTTGCCCGCTCAACATTGCCCGCAGAACGTGCACATATATGCTGAGCTACTGCGAGCACTGCATGCATTGCATACTTGAAGGTGGTGTTTGACCGTTCCGAGCAGATGCTGAGCAGCACTGCATGCGGCCATTTGAAAGCGCATCGCAGCAAAGCATGACGAATGTAGGTTCCAGCAACGAAAAAGCCATGATGCAGCTACGGGTGGCTCTGCGACGCCCAAACTCACACGTCAAAAGCTGAAGGGCTGGAAACACATCGAGCAGTGCCAGCGGGGAGAAAATGTGTTTTTTGAGGTCTATCATAACAGAAGAAACAACTACAAGTGCGTGGTGTGCGGCTTGCAGGCGCTTGCACAATTGCTTGGGGAGTACCGTTGCATTCACCCACTGCAGCAATTGCAAGCTACGTAGCAGTATACTGGCATCCACAGCGGGCGTGCCTGCTTGCTGGTTGCTGTTTCACGCAGGACCATCGCTCATACAGCAAGTGATGCCATCAAGATATACACAGAGCAGCGTGAGGAGTACCTGGCATCATAGAGGAAACAGCGCCATGCCGTTACCACTGCAAAGCGCCATTCCAATGGGGCTGGAGTGCATGAGATGCTGACAGCGCTGCACCAGCAGACCACCCATCTGTCGCTCACAGCAGACTTAGCAGCGGGCACTGGTGGGTGTGCGCTCAAGTACAAGAGCAGCGGCATGATTTGAGATTGGGACTTGACAGACATGCACATGCTGGCCCCATTCTTCAGCAGGGAGTGTCCTCAGCAGTGTACCACGCCGTACTGGTTTTGAAGATTTGTCTTGCAGCGGCGCATATCCTGCTTCATACATACTCAACAAGCAAATGCTTGTGCATTGCAGGCCAGCCATGCTTGCCAGGCACCTTTGGCACAGGCCAGCAGCAACCCTGCAATGCCAGCACCCCCGCCAATACACTCGCAGTAGCAGCACCAGCAGCAGCCAGCCCCCCAGCCGCAGGCATGCAGTGCCAGCCTTCCCACATAACAACAGACAGCCGGGCAGCACTGCTGCTGGAAGAGCAGCAGCAGCAGCAGCAGCAAGCAGACGAAATGGAGGGTGAAGTTGAACAGAACAAGCTCACGTCAAGCTGTTGGGATATGTCACGTGCTTGCAACCAAAAACCACTCTCTCCTCTTGCAGCTGCCAGCCGCGTGCTGCTGCCTGAGCAGACAGTGACGTTTACACTGTTGACAAAGGGCGAGGGTGGTTACAGAAAGAGCCAGGAGCAGCAGCTGCAGCTCAAAGTGGTGGGACTGCTGGGCGAGGGTGGCACCAACGAGGTGCATGAGGTGCAGCAGCTGCTGCCAGCTGTGGATGCAGCAGACACAGTGAATGCAGCGGGCGTGTATGATGTGACTGGGCTAGCAGCAGCAACAGCAGGTAGCGCTGACAACAGCAGTGACTGTGGTGGCAACACAGGTGACAGCAGCTGCACAGTGCCAAAGCACTTGGCGCTCAAGGTGCTGCTGCGCTGGAGCTGCGTGAGTCCCGACAGCCAAAGGACATTCTTTGGAGAGTATGACTTCTACATGTGGAGTCGCAAGCAGCTTGAGCGGGAGCATGACCTGCTGACACAGCTGGCTGGCCAGCCTGGCATCACCCGCTGCTATGGCTATAAATTGGTGTCGTTCACAACGCCAAACAGCGTCAACGTAACAGCCCTCGGCCTGCTGCTGGAGCTGGCTGAGCTAGGTGACCTGCGCCAGCAGCTTGTGCCTGAACCTGGTGTGTTTGCAGCCATGAGTGCCAGCGAGGCGTGGTCAGTGATGAGGGACATGGTGGAGGCTCTGAGCTGTGTGCACAACATCGCCAAGCATGTCTACGAGGACCTCAAGCCTGCCAACATATGCTGCAGCAGGGCATCTGGTAGGGTGAGGTACAAGCTGGTTGACTTCGCCTCCTGCAGAGAAGTGGAAGAGAATGGCGAGACGCGGCCTCGGGCCGTGAACGGCACACCAGGCTTCATGGCGCCTGAGGCTGCAGCTGGCGCAGCACACTCCTACTCGGCTGACACCTGGTCATTGGGTGAGTCACAGCAGCAAAGCAGCAGTAGGACAGTGCTGCCAGCAACAGTTTCAGCATGCCCCATTGGGTAGGCCTTTTGCTTTGCCAGCAAGACAGTTTTAAGGAGCAATCAGAGCAGCCGCTTGACTGCAGAGGCAGTATCGCTTACGCTTACGCATATTGGCATGCACTGTATTGCACCACCAACAGCACAGGCAATGTCACCGCAGGCCCTGCTTACAGCACGTGCGCACACGCTGCCCACTCATCTGCCGCCCCCCCTTTATCCTCTGCTGCTGCCGCTGTTGCCTGCAGGTGTGCTGCTGGTGGCGCTGAGGACAGGCGACATTGGTAGCATCAACCTGAATGCCCTGCCCGCTGAGCTGGACAGCAGGGAGCAGGCGTTTGTGCGGCGGGCACTGCAGCAGGACTGGCGCCTGCGCCCAGCAGCGAGTGCACTGACAATGGACCCCTACATCTATGATGGGCCTGAGGGCGAGGCAGCTGCGCTGATGGACAAACGTTTCTCAAGACTATGGGGCAATGTGCATGCAACGCCACGATGTTATTGACTGAGCTGCATGCAGTGCAGGACTGACTGATGACAGGATGATGCTGACACGAGTGCAAATGTATTGAGCGGTGGAAACCCTGGTGACATGGTTTCGGGCAGGCATGCTTTTTTGCATGCAGCCAGTTGCATGTCTTGGCAAGTGTTTGCTGTGCGCTGGGTGACTGGATCGGGTTTGTGCAGGCTGATCAAAGTTGCTGGCATGCACGGCACGCATGCAGAGTCATGGAGTGTGGAAAGCACACTTTGCATGTTCGCAACTGTGCAGTGCCCAGCCAGTGCACGTTGCAATGCCTGGAGATTGACACACTGCAGCTTGATATCGCTCTTGGATAGGATGAAGTAAAGAACTGGCAAGGCTTGATGCCTTGATGCTAGTCTTTGATATACCAAGTGGGCAGCTGGCCTTGATGCTATGGGTTGAATGGGTGATTTGATGACTATGATGATGATGATGACCAAGTGGGCAGCCGATCGTACGTAGCTTGCTAATCATGCCCCCACCTGCCCGCACCAGAGCGGAAGAAAGAGGGAGCAAATCAACGCGAGTCAGGCGTTCAGCGTGTGATCTGCAGAAGCAGTTGCAGTAAGAGCAGAGCAGCCCTATACTAAACCCCATGGGGTTTAGCCAAGACCTGTGCTGATGTGCTGTGCCCATACAACTCCTCAACACGCCCAGGTGCAACCCAGGTGCAACATGATATGAATTATGTTGTGTACATTCTGTTGTTCGTGTCTCAGGTGGTTTCATATGGTCAAGTGCACTGATCCTGGGCAAGAACCTGGCGGCAGCAGCAGCTGCGAAATGGAGAACGCACTGTTGCCGACCACAGTCCGCTTTAAGCAGCTGATGTACGCTACATGTGTTTTTAGCATATAAAACGCTTGCAGGATAATAATAATAATAATAATCAATCCTTGTAAGCCATACCTTTCGGCATCGGCAACCGCGCCTCACCCACTGGGGAGGCGGAAAGCAGACTGATTATTCTCTCTATTTTCGGTGTAAGGTAGACCACCCAGACCCTTACACCCCTTCCTAGGCAGCATGTGGGAATCACCCCATACGGTGGACTGCATACCTAGCAGGGCCGGTGTGTATATAGCCAGCAATCGACGGAGTCCTGCGGAGAGTCGCGAGGACATTAGCAGCATCCTTCCTTCGGCTTTCGCCGACTGTATCCCTGAGTCCAGGGACATACTGCTTAGGCTCAGAATCGAACCTGCAACCTTTCGGCCACTGTTCGTCCGTCATCACCACTTCGCCACGTGTTTAACGTCCCGCCGGACGCTTGCAGGATGACCGTGGTAGGGCAGGAGGCAGTTCAACAGATGCACCGGCCAGTGGGTGCTGACTCTGCCATCATAACGGATCCTTTTTCTAGCTGGTGTCCGTTGCGGCGTAGCCGCTTGAACACACCCTGTAACCCCTCTTCTTCTTCATGCCCGTTGCGGCGTAGCCGCTTGAACACACCCTGTAACCCCTCTTCTTCTTCTTTTTCTTGGCACACTCCGATGCACACTCTTAGTTGTCGAATGCATTTGTCTTATATTTAGATTGCCAATGCGACTGCGGATCGGCCGTGAAAGTGCCCCACAGCCGGATGTGCGCCCACTGCAGCGCGGTCAGCAGCAGCAGCAGCAGCAGCAACAGCGAATGCAGTCTCACCAAGCCCTGGCAGCCCGCCGCATGGCGGTGGCGGCAGCGAAACAGCAGCAGCAGCAGCTGTACGTGGAAAACAGGCAGGCACACGCCATGCCTGCCCACCTGCAGCTGCGCACTGACCAACCGCTGCACCTGAAGCCCATCCTGCAGGTGCAGATGGGGTTCCCTGGCTGCAGCAGGGTGTCAGCTGCACAGATTGCGCAGTTTCAGGGCTATGTGGAGGCCGTGATGCAGCAGGCAGAGGAAAGCCTCTGCTATGGCGACCCTGGTTTTGACTTCTGGCACCGCACAGAGGAGCGCCAGCCAGCAGGAAAGACAGCAGTGGCATTCGTGGGCTGCAGCCTGCTGGTTGAGGATGAGCCACAGCTGCAGCAGCTGATAGACCCAGCTACAGGCACGGTGCCAGTGCCTGGCAGCCCAGGCGTCAGGCTAGCAGCAGCGTACAATCAGCTGAAGGTGCGCGCATTCTCCCTGAGCAATGTGCGGGGCGCTGATGTCGGCCAGCTAAAGGCGCTGCTGAACAGCCAGGGCCTGCAGGTTCTGGCAGCTGCTTACGCCCAGCAGGGGCAGCAGGTGTGCAAGAACATGCTGTGCTTTGCAGCTGCTGTCAGTGAGCGCCCTGCCACCGCCACCACAGTCTACGCAGCTGATGGCGTGTTTGGAGGCATGCACATGTCCGAGCTGCCAGCGCAGCCGCTGTCACGGCAGGAGATACTCACGTCAGCGCAGGACCGAGCCTGGCAGCAGCACCTGCTGTGGATAGCACAGGAGGAGGCAGCAGCAGTACGCGCAACCACAGCAGCAGCCCTGGCCACCGCGGGCCCAACACCTGCAGAGGCAGCAGCAGCGGCTCGAGAAGCATCAGGCCGCACAGTTGCGGTCTCGCCAGCAGCAGCTGAGGGGTTCGATGCAGACGCGGTGGCCTTGGCTGCAGCATGCCAGCAGCAGTCCGCCAAGGCAGAGGCAGCAGCAGCAATGGCACAGCCAGCAGGGAAGCCAGCAGCAGCAGGTGATGCAGCAGCAGGTGCCGCAGCAGCAGGTGAAGCAGCAGCTGAGGCTGCTGCTACAGCCACGCCAGCAACGGTTGCGGCAGCTGCAACAGCTGAGCCAGCAGATGTTGCAGCAGCTGATGCAGCGGACCAGGACGCAGCTGAGCCGGAGAGCGACGAGCAGATGCTGCGCCTGTTATCGCTGCAGAAGGGCTCCCAGGCGCAGCGTGCTGGTGGCGGCCACAAGGGCCACACCAAGCACCATCCTCGGTCGGAGGTCAAAGCCTATCATCAGCAGACAGCAGCAGCAGGCCAGAAGAAGGCAGCAGCTGCCGCCCCACCAGCAGCAGACCAGATGGACCAGGACACAGCGCAGCAGCAGCAGCAGCAGCAGCAGCATGGTGCCAAGCACAAAATGCGGATGGATGTGCTGCAGCAGCCTCCCCGCAAGCAGGGACACACAGGCGCCGTGACCTCTCCTACACCAGCCCCTGCGGCCTCTGACACATCGCCTGCCTATGCGAGTGCAGATGATATGACAGATGACTCCCTCTCACCCCTTACAGACCAGTCCCTGCCACAGCCAGCAGCAGTCCGCCAGCTGGGTGAGGCAGGTGGTAACCAGTCGTTAAATGCCTAGAGGCCCTAGCTTGAGGTTTGGGCTGCACAATGTCAATGGTCTGGCTGCCAAGCTTCCAGAGCTCAGCAGTCAGTGGCAGCAGCTGGGCCTTGACATTGTAGCAGCAGTGGATACGCATATTTCCTTCTCAGAGAGAACAGCAGTGCAGCACCGCCTGCATACCCGTGGATGGAGATCGTTTTGGTGCATAGGGCTGCCAGGACAGGCACGCACTAGAGCTGGAGTTGCAATCATTGTACGCAGCAGTCTGCTGGACAGTGGGGCTCTTCAGGTGCGCGGACAGGAGTCTGCTCCGGTGCAGGGCCCTGCACAAGGTCGGCTGCTGCAGGTACCGCTAGAGTGGGCAGGACAGCAGTTGAATGTGGTGGCTGTGTACATGCATGCATCCGACCATGCAGCAAATGCAGCTATCATCAGTGGCCCGCTGCGTGAGATATACCAGCATCACCAGCAGCACCCCACCACAGGTCTCATGGTTTTAGGCGATTTTAACTTTGTCCCAGATACTACATTAGACCGCAGACACAGGGTGGATGCAGCACAGCAGCAGCAACAGCGACAGCAGCAGAACCCACAACCACAGCAGCAACAGCAGCAGCAGCAGCAGCATCCTCTGTCGCGGGACACTATACCAGCCGCAGCATGGACGCAGCATCTTCCGGGCCTGTGTGATGCCTGGCGCGACAGGCACCCTGCGCGCATGGCTTTTACATATGTGAGAGCAGATGCAGCGTCACGTATTGATAGAATATATTGCTCGGCCACTCTGAAGCCGCAGCTGGTGGCTTGCCGCCATGAAGATAAATGTGCAGCTCTCAGCGACCATTCGCTTGTTATGGCACAGCTACAGCCGCGCGGGCCAGGCGTGCTGGGGCCTGGCTTACGGCGGCTGCGTTTGTCCTTCCAAGCAGCAGCTGCCTGCAGGTCAGCCATGCAGCGGTGGCTGGTCTCTCAGCAGCCCCCAGCAGATGCGACAGCTGTTGTTACGCAGTGGTGGCCAGCCTTCAAACAGCAGTTGGCAGCAAAGATCGTGGAGCTCAACCGCCAAGCCAAGCAGCTGCAAACAGCACAGCCGCCAGCAGCACAGCATGCAGCAGCAGTTACAGCCGTACTGGCAGCGCATGTGCAGCTTGAGACCTGCAGCACTGCGGCGCTGCCAGCTACCCTGGCGTCTGTGGTACACGCTAGGACGCAGCTGGCTGAGCTGCAGCAGCAGCAAGAAGAGCTGCAGCGCCAGCGCCGCCGCCAGCAGTGGGTGCATCAAGGCGAGCGGCCTGGCCCTGCCATGACGCGGATCCTAAAACCCCCCAAAGGAGCTACTTTCATCTCAGGTCTGCACGCCCCAGGCAGTGGTCATCTGGTGCGCGATGGTGTGAGTCTGGCCCGCATCATAGGTAGCCGGTATGCCGCCCTTACTGTGGCGCCGCAGGTGCAGCAGACGGCCCGCCAAGCAGTCTTGCAAGCGGTGACGCAGCACTCTCAGCGGTTGGATGCAGCAGCAGCAGTCCGACTCGGTGACACTGCGGTAACGGTAGAGGAGGTGATAACAGCCATATCTCACACTGCCCCTGGGAAGGCACCTGGTCTAGATGGAATCCCTGGGGAGTTCTTTAGACAATATCGTGTACAGTTTGCGCCTTTATTGGCGGCTTTGTATTCAGCTATTGGCGCAACGCAGCGTGTTCCAGATGGTTTTCTTGATGGTGTCATCTTGCCTATCTTGAAGCCTGGTGGTGACGCAGCTGACCCAGCTGCATTTCGGCCAATTCAATTGTTGAACTATGACTATAGAGTGCTGGCAAAGATCTTGGCTGATCGCTTGCTTGCGGTTGCAGGGGAGGTCGTACACCCAGTGCAATCGGCGTTTCTGCAGCGTAGGCACATTGGGGACAGCATTCGGTTGCTGCAGTTTCTGCCTGCGCTGCTGCATGAGGAGCAACGCATGGCGGTGGTTGTGTTCACGGATTTTGCCAAGGCTTACGATACTGTTGATAGATCTTTGTTGTATGAGGTAGCAGCAGCTCTTGGCATAGGGGATGGCTTTGTGAGCTGGATGCGAGTGTTGTTGTCTGATACGTACACGTGTGCTACGGTGAATGGATTTTGCAGCCCGTTTTATCGCTGTGATGCTGGGGTGCGCCAGGGCTGTCCCTTGGCCCCTCTGTTGTACCTGTTTGTGGGGCAAGCTTTGTTATGTTTTTTGAAGCAGCGAGGCATTGGTATTGTTGCAGCTAGCCAGCAGCTTGCGGCAGCGCAGTATGCTGATGATGCTGAGGTGTTTCTGCTCTCGCTAGCTGATGTCCCCACATTCATGTCATGCATGACAGATTTTGCTAAGGCCTCCGGCCAATGCCTCAACCCTACCAAAACGCGTTTATTGCATATCGGGCAACAGCAAGCTCAGGCTGCTGCGCCAGGTGGGGCTGCGCTTGCGGTGGGCACTATGCAAATTGTGGCTAAGGCAAAGTCATTGGGCGTGTTCTTTGATCAATGTGGCAAGAGCAGCGTTGACTGGGATGGCAGATTGACGAGTGTGCGGCACCGCATGCAGAACATCAGCCGCATCTCAAAACTGTCAGCTTTTGGAAGAGCCTTTGCCGCTAATGCTTATGCTTTATCAACCCTGTTGTATGCAGCTCAGTTTGCTGGTCACGTGCCTGCTGATGTGGCAGCAAAACTCACTAAATGGGCAGCAGCGCTTGTGGATGCTGGTTTGGGGCCTGACGACGATTTGCGAAGGGCTCCTGATGTTCCAGTGGATTGTTTGTCAGCGCATCCGAAGTGTGGAGGATTTGGCCTGCTGCCAATCCAGCACCACCTGCTGTCGCGGTGGGCATGTGAAGCGTTGCCTTTCTTGCAAGGTGGCACTGCACCTTGGGTAGCCGTGGCTCGCGAGTTATGGCCACGGTGGGCAGCAGCTACTGAGCCTTTCACGCGTGCTGCTAGCACCAGCCCTTGGGGTCTGATGCTGTGTAGACGTCATATTTTGTTTCCTTCTGCTCCTGCGGATTCATGCCTGCCTTCAGCGTTGCGTGCGCTGGCACTGGGGCTGCGGGCCCTGCCCCCCCTCCGCCATGTTGGCGCCAACGCATTGGATGTGGATGATCTGTGTTGGCACGCACCGCTGTGGGCAAATCCTATTTTCACTGTGCCACAAGATTGGCAGTGGTTTGATCAACAGCGGAGGGTTGTTGTTGGTCTTGAGAGTGTGGCTGCTTGTGGTCTGTTACAGCTGCCAAAGCTGCAGTCTCTTGGTCAGGCAGTGCTGCTCTCGTCAGAGCTGGCACGAGTGTGTACCCTGCCTGGGCTGTTAGCTCAGCGGACAGCGTACGAGCGTGATATTTGGGGCCCCTGGCTTAACAGCAGGGCACAATATGCTGATAGGCAGCTGGCTGTTCAGCATGTGCAAGCGCTGTTGCAGCTGGTTCCTCAACTGTGGGTGGCTGCTGCGCGTGTTCACCTAATATCAGCTCGTGCTGCTGGTATGAGCATTGCGCAACTCTCTTCTATTACCCCTGATGACCTTTTATTGGCGCGTGAATCGTTGTGTGCTGATTTGGGCTGGCAGCGACCAGGCGGCGATGCCAATGCCGTTATTCGGTTGGCTGACCTGACTGTTGCCTTAGCTACGAAGCTACAACGTTTGCGTGCACTTGATGCTATTGCTCCCCGTCATGCGGCTTATTTGGATAGTGTTAGGACTCTGGATAGCCTCCCAGCGGGCACCCAGCTGCCAGCTGTGCGGTTGGTGCTGTCTCGTTGGTGGGGTGTTAGGGTGGCTAACACATACAAAGAGGCTGCGTGGCGCCTGGCCTTGAATGCCTTCCCTACAGCGCAGCGGATGCAGCTGGCTACGGGTTGTGCAGCTTGTTCAGTGGTTGGGCCGGGTGTGGAGCATCATTTCTGGACATGTCCTGTTGCGGTCGCGGTACGCACAGAGGTGGAAAGTCAGCTGCATGCATTCAACTTGTTGGCGGCAGGTGCAAGCCTGCCGTGCAGCGCCTTGTGGTTGGCATGTGCCCCTCACCGTGACATGCATCGGCTAGTGTGGGATATGGTCTGTTTGGCAGTTATACATGCGTTTGAGCATGGCCGCAAGGTGGCTTGGGCGGTGTCTCATCAGTTGACTATCCCCGTGCTGGTAGAACAAGTAGCAGTGCGAGCGGCTGTTGGGTGTTTCTGGGATGCACTTGCTGACTTTGCTGCTACGGCCCGGGTACCTCGTCGGCATAGGATTCAACTGCTCACGTGTCAGCCGTTCATTGCTTGGCACACAGTGTTGTGCGGCAATGGCTTACGTGTGGTTCGCAGATGACAGCCTGTGTATGCATGTATTTGCTTGCTTTTATTCATGCTCAACAACCATCTCCGCCAGAGGCGGCCAGTCCTTTTTTTGGGTGGATGTTGTGGGTCACTGCATAACTGCTGGAATGCAGAGATGTCACACCCTCAGCAGCTGGTCGGCCCTCTGCTTGCATATTCCATCAGCTGCCTTGAGTCCGACCTGCTTTTCTTGAGCTAGTGTTAGACGCCCGAGCTCAGCCCGCCGCCTGTACTGCAAAATGTATAGATTGCTGTCACTGACACTGCTTAGACTACTGCTTTCATGATCAGATACCCTCTGATACACCAACATTGCGTGTGATGAGAAAGACGGTTGTGCTTGCACACCAAATGTCATGCCTCTCACACAGGGGCTGTTTTTCTGGGGTTCAGCCTCCTTTTGAGTGACAGTCTGAGCTGAGCTGTTCGCAGCATCCTTTTTCTAGCTGGTGTCCGTTGCGGCGTAGCCGCTTGAACACACCCTGTAACCCCTCTTCTTCTTCTTCAAAACAGAGTACCGAGTACTCAATACCATCCCCTCCTACATTGCAGGGCATATGTAGTTCTCCTGGCTAAGGACTCCTAGTCCTTGACGGCTCGTTACTGATTAACGTTGATCCGTCCCCGACATCCTTAGTCGGACGCTCCAAGGACTTGGACCAGCCAAGTCCTTGGCCAACAGGGCCTAGGTCATAACCGTCTGACCAAGACTAGCACGGCACGGCTCTCACAGAGACCCTACAGTATATTCTATACTGTGCCGTTACATACCTCCCCCCTTAGGTAGATTGACTGCCCTCAGTCAACACCAGAGGATGTAACGCATATGTATTATATAAACATATATGGCCAAAACTGCTACAGCTCACAGCTGCACAGTAGGGGTCGTCACCAGAATCACTCCTCAAACTACAACCAGGTTGCAGGGAGTTCAGCGTAGCACCCTTGAGGATAGATTACGCAACAGGCATCGCTCCCCCAGTTGTAGTACAGCACCGAGATGCATGATTCCAGTTAAGAGTGTGAGCAGTATGCTCAGTGACACCAGTCACTACACTCATTGGGTCTTTAGTGTGTGTTTAATGCCTCTTTGGGCAGCGCGCGCATAAAACATAAACCAAATCACACACCAGCCGCGAAACGTACACGCTTTGATGAGCGTACATGCTGCAGACCACCATCTGCAGTACGTTTCTGTTTATTTGTGCCGGCTCCTGCTCGAATACGAGCAAAGTAGTCATCAATCTTGTCCTGGCAATTAAAACAATTGCGATCAGGCTCCCATGTGTTGTTACTCTCATCATAACCCTTCCATTTGATGAGGTACTGCCTCTGCAGAACAGGCGTCCTGGCTCTGTTCCTTTTTCTCCTCACTCGTACATCCCTGTGAGCCAAAACTGACTCAACCTCGTACTCTAGCCCATCTTCAATAAGCTCAGGTACAGGCGGGGGTTGCACTCGACCACCTTGCTGATAAGCCTTCAGCAGTGACACGTGAAACACGGGGTGGATCTTGAGGTTAGCAGGCAGTGTTAGCTTGTAGGCTACTTCATTTACACACTGAAGCACCTTAAACGGGCCAATCCATTTTGGCAACAGCTTGTGAGTTCCAGCTGTTTTCACCTTGATGTTCTTTGTGCTTAAAAGAACTTCATCACCAACTGCAAACTGCAGCTCCCTTCTATGCATATCAGCATACGCTTTCTGCCGCTGTTGCGCTGCTTGCAAACACAGCTTTGCGCGTGCAACAGAAGTCTGAATACGTTCAGCTAGCGATGTTGCTGAATCACAGGTAGCATTGGCGTGGGCAGCGCCCTCCTCCCCCCTTGGAACAACAAGATCCAAAGGCAGGTAGGGGCGTTTGCCATAAACCAGCTCAAAAGGCACAGAGCTGATGGATTCCTGATAAGAATTGTTGATGGAAAATTGCACAATCGGCAGCAGAGAGTCCCAATTCGTTTGAGTGGGGTCAATGTAGTGCCGCAGCATATCTTCCAACACACGATTTACACGTTCAGTGTTACCATCACTCTGTGGGTGAAATGCAGTGCTCATGCCATGCTGAACACGCATCTGTGCCACAAAGGCCTTCCAGAATTTGCTTGTGAAGCGAATATCGCGATCTGTGACAATGGAGCGGGGCACACCGTGATTAGCCACAACCTGAGCAACAAAGATGTCAGCCAGTTGCTCAGCACTCACATCATCAGCACACGGCGCCAAGCGCACCATTTTGGACAGCCTGTCAACAAAGACAACAACGGCTGTGTAACCTGCAGCTGTCCTTGGGAGAGACACAATCAGATCCATGCTGACAGACTCCCAAGTGTCACCAGGGACGGGCAGAGGGCGCAGCATACCAGCAGGTTTCTGGTTACTGCTCTTGTTGCGCTGACAGGAGTCACACTCCTTGACATAGCGTGCAACATCACGTGCCATGCCTGCCCAGTAGAAGTAACGCTGCACGTTTTTAAGTGTGCGCCTGGTCCCTACATGACCAGCATATGGCGCATCGTGGCACTCATGCAGTACCATTTGTCGCAGCTCATCATTAGCTGGTAGCACTAGCGTCCTGCCTCTGTAAAAGAGACCATCCTTTTCTGTCCAATTGTTTGCACTACATGCAAAAGCAGTATCAGCGGTATATGCTGCACGCAGCTCCGTCACAAAGGCAGAGTTCTGCAGCACTGCGGCCTGAACAGAGGACGCTGTCATTACACCAACATATGACACTAACCCAGGGTCGGAATTAACAACAGGGTGGCGACTCAGCGCATCAGCCACAACGTTTTGCTTTCCAGGCTTATAATTCCACTGCAGCCTGTGACCTTGAAGCGCTTCTAGCCACCTAGCAGCCCGCCTGGACTGCATGGTGTTGGTGTCAAAGAAGGTATTGGGCTTGTGGTCTGTAAAGACACTTACATCTCTGCCCTCAATGTAACAACACCACTTTTTAACGCAGTATACTACAGCGAGCATCTCGAGCTCTGTGGGCGAATAGTTACACTCTGCTGGTGTTAGTTTGCGTGACTCGAACGCAATCGGGTGTCCTTTTTGCATTAAAACACCAGATACACCCAAGTATGATGCGTCACACACCATTTCAAACGGTTCCTGGCTGTGCCAATCTGGTAGCGTCAACACAGGTGCTGTTGTCAGCAGCTCCTTGACCTTGTCAAAAGCGTCTTGACAAGCTGTTGACCAACGAAAAGCGATATTACTTTTAAGCAGGTCAGTCATAGGATGAACAACCTGTGCATACCGCTTGATGAACTTCCTAAAGTAGTTCGTCATGCCGAGGAACGAACGTAGGTGTGACACGTCTGCAGGTGCAGGGAAGTCTTTGACTGCCTTCACTTTGGCGGGGTCAACACGAACTCCCTGTTCGCTGACAATATGCCCTAGGAATAACACTTCTTTTTGATAAAAAGAGCACTTCCAGTGAGCAGCTGTCAGGTTGTGTTGCTTGAGAATGTCCAGCACTATTCTCAAGTGTTTCTCGTGTTCTGCTTCGCTTTTGCTGTAGACGATGATGTCATCCAGGTACAACATCACGAACTTGTACAGGTGTTTTGAAAAGAGCTTATTCATCAGACTCTGGAACGCTGAAGGAGCGTTCACCAGGCCGAAACTGAGTGTTAGGTATTCATAGTGACCAAAGGGCGTCCTAAACGCCGTTTTTGGCACATCACTATCAAGCACTTTTGCTTGATGATAGGCTTGACGAAGATCGACCAAGCTGAACACCTTTGCACCTGTCAAGTGGTCTAGCATCTCATCTATGCGAGGCAGGGGAAAAGCAATCCGCCTTGTCAAGCGATTGATCGCTCGATAGTCTATACACATACGCAGTTCTGTTGAACGTGGCTTTTTCACAAACAGCACTGGAGCACCAAACGGTGACAGTGAAGGCTGTATGTAACCTAGCTCAAGCAACTGCCGTATTTGCTTTTCCATCTCTTCCATTTCAGCTGGAGAATAGCGGAACATAGGCCGTAAAATAGGCGACGCACCTGGCTCAAGTGGAATCACCTCATAGTCGATTTGTAGCTTGGAGCCTCCATGTGGTGGGGGGTCCGTGAACACAGTAGGATACTCAGCCTGTAGTTGGGCCACACGAGCATCCTGCGGTGCAGAAGTTGCAGCTGCACAGAAAGCAGTGTCACAGCTGTCAGCAGGCACAGGTACCTGCTTCACCACCATCAGACAGTACCAGAACTCTTGCTTACTGATTCTCTTAGCCTGGGCGTAAGACAGTACAGTAGGCTGAGCAGGGGAAGGCTGCTTGGGAGGCAAATCCATGAATAAAATGATTGGCGCTTTACCCTTGCCTGCCACTGTGCATGTAGCAGATGCAAAATCAAGCTGAGCCTTCATGCGTTTAAGCCATGCATCACCTAAAATAACATCAAAAGCTGCTGGCACATCAATGACAGCAAAGTTCAACTGTGAAGCCAAACCTTGCATGCGCAGAGTAGCAGTGCACTGCTGCGCAGACTGTGCCGCAGCACCTGCAATGCCAACAACTGACACTGGATTTTTACTATCACGCAGTGTAACTCCATTGCGTGCGCAGAAAGCAGCAGAGATGTAGTTGTGCTGTTCTGCTCCACTGTCAAACAACACACGTGCCGTGGCACCAGCAACTGAACCAGTCAGCTGCATAACATGTGTTGTCACAGGACGAACATTGTCCTTACTATTAAGTGGAACCTCAGCAGCAGCAGAGGCACAGAACGGTGCACCATCCTGCTGTGCTGGCACTACATGTGGCTTATCAACATACACCACAAAGTCACACTTGGCACTGACTGTCTGGCCTGATTTATTATTAACAAACAACGGTGTGTTGCGTGCATAACGCTTGAGCAATGTCATGCTGCGCAACACAGGTGAACTGTACTTGGCTGGAAGCAAAATGCAAGCGCCAAGCGCTGGGCACTGCAGCTTATGCAGCCTGTACTTGGTCAGAAACAGCTCACGTTGCTGTCGTGGAGTGTGCAACCACAGGAAATCACCTTGTTCAAATTTTCTATCAAAGAAGGACTTACTGCCTGCACAGCAGTAGTCTGGCAGCAACGCATTGCTACCATCTTCTGAAGCACATGCATCAACAGTGCATGGTGTGACAAGTTCATCTTGCAGCTCAGCAAAAATTGCTGGGCTGATTTGCAGCTCATCATCTGCTGCAAAAGGGTTCATTTGCTGGGCAACAGCAGCAGTGGCACGCTGCTGCGCGCCCCAACTCTGCTGCTTAGGCACACCAGCAGCAGAAAAGCTGCACACGCCTTTTAGCTGCTGCTGCTTGTCACTGGCCTTGCCACGGCCGGCCGCACAGGCCTTGCCATCATCCGCACTTGCCGGAGCATCACTGGCAGAGACACTGGCGATCAGCGCATCCAGCGCCGCCAGGTCTTTACTTCTGCACACAGCAGTAGAGGCAGTGGCGGCGGCAACAGCAGTAACCTTGTTACTCTGTGCACTTGCTGCGCCAACAGCAGTAACCATGTTACTCTGTGCACTCTCAGCAGCAACCAAGTTGCTCTGTTCACTGATGGAACCCTCCTCGCCCGCGTAGGGGTCATAAGAGCTTCGGCCAGGGCCGAAGATTGCATCACGCCACTCAGGAGTGAGATCAGCAATCAGCGCATAGTAGCGCTCCTGTAAGTCCTGGCAGCTGTCAGGGCTGGGCTCTGACAGCATGCTTGCATCTGTTGACAGTTCTGCATCACGCACTTCAGCTAGCGCTGCAAAGCTGTTTGCATGCTCAGGCAGGCTGGCAGCAGGTGTGAACATGGCAGTCTGCGGGAATGCAGCAGGGGCAGCTGCACTGGTAGCCATGTGCAGCAGCGCCTGCCGACCTGCATCACTGCTGAGCAGCAGGAGACCCTGCTGTACACCGCTGCCAACTGCGGCACATGCAGGCAGCTCTGCATCATTGCTGGCACTGCAAGCAACAGCCACAGCTGTACCCACCTTCTGCTCCTTGGGGCAGTCCCTGCGGGTGTGGCCTTTCTCCCTGCAGCCGTAGCACGTTGGCGGGCCAGGTGGCTTGGGCTTGAACTTGTCCTTGCCGAAGCCGTTGCCAGGCTTGTTCACACCGCCCTTGGGCTGGAAGTGCTGGCGAGGGGTGAAGTTGCGGCGCTGGAAGCGCCGGTGGCGGGCATTGCCTTCGCCATTGGCGTCAGCAGGTGTGCGGCCGGACTCACGCGCAATCATCTGGTCAAAGGGGCCTGCATGATTGACTACGTTTGCGCGGAAGGGTAAGTAAGCAGTCCAAGGCGTGCTGTCTGCTGTGTAGGCTATGCTGTCCTTCAGCCTGGGGTGCACTGCCTTGTGCACCAGCCAGATCTTCACAACATCATCTGGCTGCTGCTGCATCCTGCTCCATAGCACCTCTAGCTCGCCAACAATCTGCAGTGTCTTAGGCTGCTTGAGGTCTGAGCGCTTGCCGGAACAGTTATATAGGATCTGCATGTCTGTCTCCTTCCTGCCGGCTAGTGCTGACCCTAGCACACCCTGGCAGAAGTCATCCCAAGTGTAGCTGCCATCTGTCAGGTCTGCAGGGTTGCAGCCCTTCAGCTGCGGGAACACCTCTGCGCGTGCATCGCTGTGCAGGAAGCTAAAGTAGCCATAGCAGAACTGCAGGTTCTCTGGTACTGGCTTCAGCGATAAGTAAAACCCGCAGCTAGACAGGTAGCTGCCAATGTCATGCGGGTTGTCCTTAGCCCTGCTGCCAGTGTACAGAATGCCGCAGGTATGCTGCTTAGACAGGTCCTTGAACAGGCTGTCCTTGCCGCTGCCCTGAGGGCCCATGATGCTGAGAGACTTAGCTGCCACACTCAGCACATGGCTGCGCATTAGCGTGCTGTTGCTGCGGTAAGACTGCACAAGCATGGTGCGGGGCATGGCCTGGCCAGCTGCCTCTAGCAGTTTGCAGAACGAGTCCACCTCTTCCTCCTCTGTTGCTGTCAGAGGGGTCTCCAGGTTGAGGCCTGCCGCTGCTGCTGCCAGGGCATCCATGTCAGCCTGCTGCTGGCCTGCTGCTCCTGCAGCTGCTGCCGGGTCCTCTACAATATCCTGTTGCTGGTCTATCGGTTCTTGCATGGCTGCATCATGGTCAGCCATCGCGAAAGAGGAACTGGATCGTGACGGGACTCAGCTACCACTGTAACGACTGAGGAACGTAGGGAAGCGTAAAGAGAAGAATATAATTGTTTTGTATGTTAAGCCCGTGGGGATCACTCTCAGGGGATCACTCTGCCGATGGTGCAATTTTCCATCAACAATTCTTATCAGGAATCCATCAGCTCTGTGCCTTTTGAGCTGGTTTATGGCAAACGCCCCTACCTGCCTTTGGATCTTGTTGTTCCAAGGGGGGAGGAGGGCGCTGCCCACGCCA
>CADDIJ020000305.1:0-28248 GCA_902809745.2 Tetradesmus lagerheimii | reverse complement strand
GCTGCCTGCAACTTGCCAACAACAAGTCTCTAGGAACCGTGTCAAAAGCTTTCTTAAAATCTATGAACACAACATACAACTTCTTACGCTGGTGGCGGGCCCTGTTAATGAGATGCGTAAGGGTGAACAACGCATCAATTGTGCCATGTTCTTTGCGGAAACCACACTGTGTAACAGCACGCACACCTAGGCTCTCCATAGTTGGGTCTAGGCGGAGGTGCATGTGGCGGTCAACCACACGACTATAAATGCTAGACACACTAATGCCTCTATACATGTCCCTGTTGTTGGGCTCACTAGCCTGCCCTGATTTGGGCACCGGAATCAGCTTGCACAATTGCAGAACACGCGGCCACGTTGTTGGGGTGATGTTAGCTGCAGTAATCTGCCGCACCACCCATGCCACACAACGCAGCAGCGGCTCAAAGACGTAGCCCTTGCGGCGAGGTGCATCACCAGGTCCAGAGGTTGAGCGCGGCTGGCCAGGCGCACCATCAGCTAGAGCCTCATGCACTTCCTCAGCAGGGAAGCGCAGCAACTCACATGTCAAGTTTTGCAAGTCTGCCGCTTTGCCAGATGGCAGGTAGCACATCACATCAACAATTTCCGCAAATCTAAACTTATCATTCAGGTGGTTGAATGCAGACGGCGGGTGCTGATGCACTGCCGCCAGCTGAGAGCGCAAGGCCGCAGCCTCAGGCGAAAGCGGCGGCCGCTGTGTTGGATGTGCCATTATGTCAGAAAACCAAGCCGTCCAATCATCTACATCATCAAGAGGGCAAGACACACCACGCTTGTCCAAAAACACCTGCCAAAAATCGCGTTGCTCCTCACTAAAGTACGACTGCAGGAGCTGCAGCTGGCGCTGCTGGGCGTGCTGAAACTTTTTGCGGCGCACAACACGTTTGTAAGCACGGCGTGCCACCAGCATTGCTGCACGCAGAGTTGCATCCCCAGCACCCCCATACTCCCCACCACGTGAAGCATGCCAGGCCTTCCACACACCATCAAATGCCTGAGAGAGGCGCTGACACTCATCATCAAACCACGGCTGAGTGCGCTGCGGGCGTGAAGCTGCCACAACAGATGACGGTGGTTCACACTCAGCACCACAAAGCTGCATGAGTTGCGTCAATTCCTCCAGTGCGCCGCTAACATCAACTGTACCAGCACGCATGCGCTGAAGCAAAGACTCAAATCGCGCCTTATTGCGCTGCAAAGCACCAATGTAGCGCTCACTGTTGTCCGCTGTCGGCCGGCACGCCCGAGGTCTAGACTCCCTGCTACGCCGCCGACCAGCAGTGGTCAAACCATGCTGGCTTGCGGGCGGCGCGGTGCGGCGGCTCCGCCCTGCTGTCCTAGATGCAGGCTGCACGTTACGCAACTCTTCAGGCTGGGCCAGGTGCCGCACAACAGCCGGGCACAAGAACAACGCACAATGATCACTCGACGTAGAAGGAGCAAAGGGTAGCACCTCAAAGTTCCGCACACTTGCAAACAAGGATGCAGACACCATGCTTAGATCAACCACACTTTGGCCCAGCAAGTGACCCGCCGCGTCCAGCGCATAGTACGTGCATGCACCTGTATCATCACCCGGGGCGCGGCCGTTCAGAACCACTGAGCACGCTGAGCGCAAGCAGTGCATGAGCGCCGCAGCACGGTCAGAGAGCACAACAACATCACAAGAAGCCCGAGGGCCGGGTATGCCTGCATATTCGTGCAGCATGGCCGTGGTAAGGCCAGGCATGTGGGGAGGTACGCACAGCTCGCCGTCTGTGGGCACATCATCACGCATGCAACCAATACGGATGTTCAAGTCGCCAAGCACCACGTGGCGGTAACCACGGGCATGGGCAGACACCAACCCATCTGCAAGAACCCCAACAGGGTTCGTGTGCAGGGCACCTGCTTGGTACTGCCGGGAGCCAGCAGGGCTAAAGTAAACGCACGCCACCATTAGTTTATATGCCGGAACCTCCACCCAAACAATGCCAGCACGGGCATCCGTGGTAACAGAAACACCAGCGCTGCCAAACACAGGCGAGGTCTGGCGCAAGAACACTGTGATGCCTCCCGACGGGCGGCCAGGCCCGCCTCTATGTGCCCGCACACAATGGAAAGCCTGATAGCCAGGCACACTCAGCCCATCACACGTGTCAGCAGTACAAAATGTTTCTACAAATGCATAAATGTCACAGTTAGGGTTTGCCGCAACTGCCGAAGCCACCCGAGCCACTGCCTGCCCACACACATTCTGACCATAGAATCTCACAACATGCCCAGCCCCTGCCCCGCTCAACCTGCCACGCTAGCACCCCCACCATTGCCTGCTGCTGCTGCCCCCCGTGGCGACTGAGGGGGAGGTGGCGGCGGCGGGGGCACAGCCACCCACTGCCCACTGCTGCTAGCCCCACCAGCCTGCCACCGCTGCAAGGTAAGGCCCCTCCACCGCACCTGGTCGCCATTGGCAAGCAGCGACTTGCGCACCCCCTGCAGAGCCTTACGCTGCTCCTTCTGCTGCTGTGTCAGCTTGGCCTCCACATAAACGCGCAGGCCCGCGCGCCGCAGGTTGCCGCGCATGCGGCCGCCCAGATAGGTGTCCTGCAAGCTAGCCGTAGCCAGGGTCACCTCAAAGACGCCAAGAGGCTGCCTGCTAGCTGCTGCCCTGCTGCTGCTGCCTGCCCCTGCACTGCCACCCGCATCCCTGCCGCTGCCGCCAGCCGCAGCCCTGTTGCCAGCAGTGCTTGCCCCGCCACCTGACTGACCCTGCCCGCTGCTGCTGTTACGCGGCTCATAGACCAGCCGAGCGCTGATGAAGCTGCATTTGGCTATGCCACCACACCCAGCCAGGTGCTCAACAAGCTGGTCCGGGTGCATGTTAGCAGGTGCATGCGCAACCACAGTGACGGCGCCGCCCTGCTTGTCAAGCTGCTGCTTTAGCGCCTGCACAGCAGAGTGCAGCTGGCCGCTGATCACCTGCTGCGCCTCATACTTCTGCTCGAGCGCAGCAGAAGCAGCGCGTTGCTGCTGCAGCTGCTCCTGCAGGCCCGCCACTGTCTGTGTTGTGTCCCACATGCGCGCCTGGCCGCGCGCTGATGCAACATCCTGCACACCCATGGCTGCCAGGAGACTGCGATACTGCTCTGCAGCTGCTGCAGCAGCTTGCACCGTGGCCTGCTGTTGCTCCAACCGCTCTGTCATTGCCGCCAGCTGCTGCGAGAGATCAACCAGCTGAGGCTCCAGGGTAGCACACAGGGCTGCGGCATTAGTCTACCCAAGGGCAGCAGCGGAGCTCACGCTGCTGCGCTCAAGGCTGGCTAGCTTCTGCTTGAGCTCGGCATTTTCTGCTGTAAGCTGCTGCACCTTATGGTCCAAGGCGTCCAGGCGCCGTAGGTCCGCACGCTGCTGCAGTGCACCAAGCACTGGCTGCTGTTGCTGGCCAGGCTCACTCACTCACAGTGGCTGTTGCTGCTGCTGTTGCTGTTGCCCTGCAGGAGGTTGTTGATCCGGCTGCTGCGCTGCCTCAGCATCTGCCCCGTAGTTGACAGTGCCACGTGTGACCGGCCTTGGCTTAGCAGCAGCTGCTAGGGCCCGGCGACCCGTCCTAGCTGGTGATTTCTTGGTCATGCTACGAACGGCGCCCACAGGCCGCGCGAGACCCTGCTAACCGTCTGATTAACTATTAATTTGAAATTCTAATCCATTAACTATTCTAAAGACGGCGAACGTGCTGACTGCAACCGAGCACCCGTGCAGCAACCACACTGGCCAAGGAGCAAGCGATAAACGCGATAAATAATATTTGTGCAAGATTAGATAGCAACATAGCCCAGACGGTTGTAACAGTACTGGCAGGCATGAAAGCGCAGGCCGCATGCGCAGCAGCGGCGATTGTTGTCGCACAAGCAGCTGAGCGTGACGCAAGGCCCAGCTGCGCACGCGGCTCAGCCTGATGGTAATGCGACGCTGCCCAGGGTGAACTGCTTTCTGGGCCAAGAGACAACCCGGGCGGCATGCAGGTGACACCGCCAAAATGCTTCTAGATGGCCCCACAAAGATGTCGATAAAGTTACAACATCACAGTAGAAGTATTTTTGCCGCGTTTCCTTAGCTTTTGGGCCCGTTTGCGCACATACGGACCGATCCGGATCGGTGCCCAGGCGCAGCAGTTGGATCGTTAGGCCGCTTTTAACAGCTTTAAAGGGACATACATTCATTTGTGAAGGTTCTGCAAGCTGTCTGAAGTCTGTATGCTTGAATAACACAGAGACTCCACCAGCTAACATGGCTGCCAAGTTGAGGCACGTGAATTAAAGTGCTTAACTTACTTGAGGGCGGTATCGGAACGAGTTGCATCGCAGTTGCATCATGTCTCTGGCTGGCTAAGCGAAGTCATCGGTGCCAGAGTGGATGGTGAGCATATCATGGTGATGCTCTGCAAATTCACAGATCTCACACGTACATTGCAAAGAAGGCAGCATCTGCAACCGTGCACCCACCCTTGGTGGAGTTCTTTGATGAAATTTCAGGGAGTGCCAGCAAATCCACGCTAGACCTCGGCAGCATCAAGTTCATGACACGCGGTCAGCCACCGTCTGCGATGTTCTGGCTGGCCTGCAATGCCGCCAACCTGCCACCACTTCAAGCTTTGCAGGCATCAGATCCCGCAGCATACAACAGGCTGGTGTTTCTGCCAGCAAGGCAGAACTTGCAAGCTACTACTCACCCAAACTTCCACGCTAAAGTGCGCCGGCTGGCTCCTGCGTTTGTGGCCTTGCTTACTACGCACCTGAACCAACCACTGCTGCCAATCCCTGAGAGCATGCATGAATTTAAGAGGTTGCTCACAAGAGGCAGCACTGTGGGTAACTTTATGCAGGCGCATGTTGCTTTTGTAGCGTCCTGGCTGCAGGCCAACACAATAGTTGAGCCAGGACGCGCAATCGAAGCAACATGCCTGGCCGACAGCTTTGTGGCTACACACATTAGCTATGTACAGGCATTGCACAAATACTACAACTCAAGACAGGTAGCAGCCGTGGAGACGCCACTGCAGCTGGCCGGTCAGCTCATTGATGCATGTGTTGCCAATCTAGGAGTTGCAATGAATCAGTTTGGCCAGTACGTAGGGATAGGGCTTCAAGCTGCAACGTGAGCTGTGACACCATAGCAGTGTGCTATGCCTGTAACCATCTCTGGACCCAGCTGCTGTTCTTCTGTTCTCTGTTGCCTCCCATCACGGCCGCTGAGTCCACAATACCTTTTGTAAGTGTGTTGATGCACTGTATGATTTCCCTCCTCGCCGCTGCGTCGATTGTGTACAACTTCTCTACACACACGCTATTACACACCCTGCCGAAATCAAGCATGCGCAGTCAAACCTTTTTAATATCCTCAGAAAAGCAGCAACCAACATTGGACGGTGATATATCAAGATGGAGGACACCGGCCTGCAGCATTTTAAGATGCAGGTCATCAAGCATTTTCTGGACGAGCCTTGCATTGGCCCGTACGTAGTGCAGAGCAGCTCCCTCCAGGTTGGCCAACGTGCATGTGCAACGGTCAGTCACGATCACCCCGCAGTACAACTGACGGTGCGGCGTGTCTTTCTGCAACTTGTTCAATTCGTCCCAGATTGCGTTTCTCAGCCACGTCAGGTTAAGCATTACCCCCGTGGCATGCTTGCAACGAGTCAGCAGCTGGCCAGGTTTATCCCCATGCATGAATATGGCTGTGCCCCTGAAGTAAGGGGCAATGCCTACTGCTGCCAGACTCTTCCCAACATGGATCTCTTCATCAAAAATAGGTAGCCTGCTGAAATCATAATCGTGAAAACGCCACGGCGCCTCAAGCCATCTTCAGGTGACAGCTGCAGCGAGCTCTTGGTCAGACGGCATGGTGCCCCTGTAGATCTTTGTCACCAGCTTGATTTGCTGTTGTTCGGCGTGTTGGAATGGACATGCGACAGCCACATATGACGCAGGGGGTGGGCAAGCTACCTGGGCAAGAGGCTGTTGCAACGGTACAGCGGCCAGAACCAGGGCCGAATTGGCAGAGGTGGGGGGGAGCAGGGTCTCATTGATTAAGCAGAGATCACTGAAGGGGTCCTGACGTAAAGCTGTGGGAGCTGCAGAGGGAGCTATTGTGCAGGCAGGAGCTGTGTATGCTTGTGCCAGGGTGCAGGGTGGGGCAGCCAAAACATGATGGATTGCTTCTTTCTTGGTCATGGCACCCAGCAAGTGCACTACTTTGATGCTGAATGTCTCAAACTGTAGCACACCATATGCCCCAGTCTTGTCAACCACCTGCAATTTCTGGGGGACATCAAACAGAGTTGGCATTAGAAGATCAACACACATTCCATAGATATTATTATATCCTAAAGCACAAACCCCGCAAAAACTGCTGTCACACACTCGTGTGCTGTCACATGCACTCCCAATGCTGAGGCACAAAACCATGTTGGCTGCTCAAACCGTGGCGCCAGGTCAACTGCAAGAGCTGATCATCATCATGCGTTTGATGTTCAACGAAAATGAACTTACTTAAAGAGAAGAATCCTGCTTGAGAGAATGTATTCACGCTCCGCACAGCAGCACCCCAGCATGCCGGCACCTGCACGTATGCAACCAGATGGCACTGGAGATTCACATCGACACCACGCACCAGCGCACCCGCAAGCAAAAGCCAGCAGGCGCAAGCAAGCCACCTCCTCGGAAGCCAAAAAAGACCCTGGCAAGCGCTTTGTGCAGTACCGCAGCTAGCAAGCCCTGGAGAAGCGCCTCACTGCAGCCAGATTCACTGTTTGACGCCTTCGTGCACAATGCACCGATAGCGCTGCCAAAGGCAGGCACGCGACAGGCATACATCAGGTCCCTGACCTTGCTACGACAACTAAATAAAGGTTTGCCCATCAAGGAGCTGGTGCTGCCGACACCTGAGCCCATGCTTCGATCACTGATGGATGCTGCACGCCAATACGAGCTCTCACCATGGACAGTTAAGGGTATGCTCACGGCTGTGCAAAGTCTACTGCAGACTGTACTGTCTGACAACGCCAAGGCCAAGGCTGAGGTGCAGGCGGCAATTCAGCAGCTCAAGTATGCCCACAGAAAAGCAAAGGGTGCTGCGACCCACCAGCCAAAGAGCGCTAAAGGATGGGTGACCTTCGGCCAACTATGCAGCTGCCGCGACGCATTTCAAGATGCTACCCAAGTTGGGTTGAACCAAAGGTGCTCATGGGCTTCATCACAATGCTCCCACGAATCAGTGATCTTGCCTGCTGCCCTATCTTTGCCCGTGAGCCCGGCAGTGAGGACACAGGCAGTAGCAGCAGCTACATTGTGCTGCCATCGCCAGACACCACCACCACCACCAACAAGGCATACACCGTCTACTTGGGCTCTGGCAAAGCAGCACGCACGACACTGCCTCCGCGCCTGACAGAGCTAATCAGATGCTCACTCGAGCACACTCCACGTGATCACCTGTTCACCTACTGCACGGCACGCAGCGGCCACCAGCCTTCACCATACACTGCCCGTTCATTCAATGCCTGGTGCGCAAAGGTGCTGAGGGAGGCGACCAACAACCCAGATGCGTCGCTGAAGCTGTGTCTGCAAGCTTTCATTTCCGAGTACCTCGCTGATTCCAGAACGGCAAAGAAAAAGGCTAGCGTTGTAGCAGATATACTCGGCACGCATGTTGGTTGGGTGCTGAAACAGCGGCGCACAATCCGTCCAGCAGAGGAACGCGTCTGAGGTGCATCGAAAAGAAACCCACTTAAGGAGAGAAGACATAGACACAAACATATGGCTGCCACCACCAGTAGTGCTTGTGCTGCCGCTCCGGCGGCAAAGCCCAACCAGACACTGTAGCAAGCCGTGGCGCGATACAGAAACCAGACAGATGAGCAGCTTGTTGTGAAGCTGCAGCACTGCTTGAGGGCACTGTCAGAGACGCTGACATCTACCGCAATAATGACGCACATTTCGTCCCTGAACCAGCTGCTGGACCAACTGCAAGCTGTGCCAAACAGGGCTCAGTTCGCCCCCTTGGCAGAGCTGATCTTGCGCCCATCGGCATGCGGCTCTGCCGCCATGTTCAGCAAGCTGTTTCCGCAGGAGCACAATAAGCGGGAGAAGGTCGTGTCGGCCGTGCTCACACTCCCGAAATATGGGTTCACTGACCTGCAAGACAGGGAAAAGGAGGCGATCATGGCAGACTGGCGAGCAGTGCACCGCGCAGCTCGCAAGCAGTACCTTCAACAGAAGAACACGATCGGGTATGGTGGCGACACAACAAAGCTGCCGGACATGGACGCGGTGAGGAGGCTGATTTCCTCCCTGCCACGCGGAGACAGGAACCGCCTTGCGCTGATTATATTTGCATGCCTGCCTTGGAAAGGCCGGTGGCAGTTCCGCGCGCCGCTGCTAAACCTGGGCGCTGTGCGTGTATACCTGCCATCTGGCTATGCACAAGCGCCAACGAAGGAGCAGATGGGCAACGAAGGGCAGCTGTACATCGCGAACGACACGGCTGCAAGCCCTGTGCCCGCGACGGCCAAGCCGGGTGCTGCAGGGTGGCTGATGCTACATCCAAAGGACGCACGCAAGGACACGATCAGCCTGCTCATGGGGGACACATCAGCAGGGGATGAGCAACGCATCGGGACTCAGACATATACCCTCCCCAAAGGCCTGGGTGAGGAGCTCAGGCAGCACTCTCTGCCACTTCGTAACAATCAGCCGTGGCTCTTCACGGACTTGGTTCACGTCAAGGTGGCAGAGCAGAGGCCGTATCTCTACACAAGTGGGCGTGACGCATTCCTCAAATCGATCAACGACAGATTTCTGAGGAAGCAGCTCAAGACCACGCTGAATGCAGTGAAGGCTGCGGCTGTGAGGGAACGCCATACCCGGAGGGAGCAGCAGCAGCCGCAGACATACGCCGACGACTTGCAGTCAGGCGCTGTGACTGACGAAGAGGATGCCATCTAGAGATGCACAGCCTTCGAGGCTGAAGTAGGCGGATGGCGCATGCATGATCATGCGGCATGTATGCGAGAGCCACACCCACCGCCAACTTGGTGCTGGCCACCCGCAAACCACTGTGCGCTGCAGCACGCCTGCTCGTCCTTAATTTAAGTTCAAGTTTAAAATTACACACGCCGGAACAAGCCGGGGATGCTGTAGAACGTGTAACTTGTCCCCCCTGTCCCAAACAGCTGTGTCCGAACAGGGTGTGAAACTATTTTACCTGCACAACGTCAATGACGGCACCCGTGTCTCCACGTGACTTGTTTCTTTGTTGGGGCAAAGAGTTGATCCGCGTGAAGCCTCAGGATGTCAGTGACGCACTGGATGCAGCACATGCCATCCAGGATCGCAGTGAGCTGCTGAGGTTACGAAGGCGAGCTAAGCGCGACAACCGGGCCTTGCAATGTGCGTGCTTGGACAGTGTTGTGACTGGGCAACCACTGCAGCTGCTTCAGAGAGCTCCAGCCCACCCCAACAGCTATGACATAGTGTAGCTGCAGCACCTCATGAGGTTGGGCCTGACATGTTAGCCTACCTGCGGGAGGTGCTGCTGAGGCTTGTTCACACGGTGTGCGCTTTACCAGCCTGGTCTTCAACGCCACCTGCCGTGATATGCTGCTGCACACGGCTGGTGGTTTGGTGGCAAGTCTGATAGATATACAGAAGGGTGAGCCCCTTGCCCTTTGATGATCTCTTATGCAGCCGTGGATGAAGCCAGAAACGTTGTGTATGGTTCAGTTCATATGCATCGCGACTGCGGTGACTGCTTGCATGGCGTGAAAACTAGCTGCTGATGTGGCAGGCAAGCAAGCACGGGAATTATGCGTTTGAGGCCATTATGCGTATGCGGCATGTTCCAAACCACGGAAAGTTTGTAACCTTTTACTTCGAATATCGTAAGTCACAGCAAGGACGAAACGTCGCACGGAGCGTGAGCACGTCCAACAGCAGCAGGTACAAACCACAGGTGCCTGAGGCATACATGTAAATGTGAAGCAAACAAAATCGATTCTAAATCAATTTGAGATATTGTATGTGGTGCTGTGTGCAGTGAGAAAAGGGCTTGCAAGTGGGTGTTACGCCTAGACTCTGCACAATCTACAGCGCCGGTTGCTGCTGTTTTCTGCTGCTTTAAAGTGCTTCTGCATGCACAATAAGTTTGTGAGGCTGGTCTGCACCCACGGCGTCACTTGCTTGGTGATCAGGCCCTGCAGTGTTGTTGTGTTAGTCACTGTGACGCTGCTGCTGCTCTGCGCTGTTCAGCTGTGTGCGCTGCATGCTTGCATACCGCTGCCGTTTCTGCTGTTTGTTGCGGATCAGCCTTTTAGCGCCACAGGCAGCTGCTGCGGGTGTGCAGCTGGTTTGATTGAATACAGTTGGTTGGGAACTGCCACCACAGACACTGTCCTAGAAACATTCATCTTGCGTGATCACGCTGATTACTGGAGGTGAAGTTTACTAGCACTTTGGAGCCGGCGCTGAAAGCAGGTATGTGGCCTGCAGGACAACTGCTATGCAAGCAAACCAAGGCAGTGGGACTGGCAGCTGTGTCTTGCTGAACCTGCCTCATGCAGCTGGTTGCTTTGCCATCATTGCTGCTTCTGTGAACAGTGTGAAGTGTGGTCTGAATTCTGGGACCTGTGGTTTGTACCTGCTGCTGTTGGTCGATGGTCACCAACTCCTCTGCAAGACATTCATGTCCATGCGGAGCCTGCTGGCACTCAACGCCTGGGCTGAATCTTAAAAACTATGTGACGCTGCCAGAGGCCTGCTTGGGTCATGCCCGACAGGCCAGAATTCAATGGTGTTGAACGAGTCGCCCGGCCAGATGGCGATGTACGGCTCAAACAATGCCTGAAAACTGTTTTTATGTTATATAAATATGCTTTGACGGCCTGGAACTGCGTTCAGCCGCTGCTCTGCATGGCCTCTTTACAGCTGTGTGTCATCAACATTCCGTTCACAGGGAACTTGTCTGAGTAGGCCGGCAAACCAGTGACAGTCGACGATACATCAGACTTTGCTAACAACTACCTTTGTGATGGAATCATGCCGAACCAGAATTCAACATTGTTGAACGCGTGGTCCACACCGCGATCTCTGGCTACGCTGGCCCAACAACGCTGAACACTTTTCAAACTGCTATGTTATTGTTTTGTCATGCCCACCCACTAAGGAGCCAGACAAGGCTCATGGAGGGTTACAGCAGCAGAGTGTGTGTATCAACATTCACAGGGAACTGTGGTGCCACCCTGGCGCCAGTGACCGGTGACCAACACACCTCATTGAATGGTGCTCAGTCCCCCAGTGGGGATGTGCCAATAGGCAAACACCCACATTTCACATGTGTCATTCTCAAGAATGCCCTGTGATGCACACGCCAAGCATTAACATATCCACGTATTTTGCTGACGCACATTCTCCGGTCCCAGGTGCAAGTAGTCTCGCACCAGCCCCCGTAACTCGCGTCTTGAAGCCGCGCCAGTGCTGCCACCTACATTACATGACCATCTTCAGCCAGCAGCAGGCCAATGTAAAAACCCTGCTGCCCCTGGCCAGTGACTGGCTGCTGCGGCAGCAGCTGCTCCTCGCCAGCATCCGACTCCTGCGGCAGCTGCTGATCCCCACTAGCACCTGACTCCTCCTGCTGCTGTTGTTGCTGCTGCTGTTGTTGCCCGTCACCAGCACCTGACTCCTGCAACAGCTGCTGCCTCTCGCCAGCAACTGCCTGCTGCTGCTGCTGCTGCTGCCCCTGGCCAGCATCCGACACGTGCAGCAGCTGCTGATCCTCACCAGCACCTGACTCCTCCTGCTGCTGCTGCTGCTGTTGCCCCTCACCAGCACCTGACTCCTGCAGCAGCTGTTGCCTCGCGCCAGCAACTGCCTGCTGCTGCTGCTGCCCCTCTGCAACCACTGCTTGCTGCTGCTGCTGTTGCTGCTGCTGCTGCTGCTTGTACTGCTCCAGCATCTTTAAAACCATGTGGCCGGTCACTGCACCGCTCCTCTTCAAGATGGCTGCCCTGTGGTTGAAGTTGGCAGCACTGAAGGGCTGTGCTGCCAGGAGGCCCCACAGCTCCTGCATTGCCGGCTCCTGCTCCGCCCGCAGCTGCTTTCCCTGCTCCACCGTTGCAGCATACAGCTTGGTCCCAACTGCGGCAGCCACCTGGCCCACCTCTGAGCCTTTCTGAGCGCTGTGTTTGTGGTACATAGCGCACGCTATTGCCGCCTTGAGGTGGGGACCCAAGGCCTCCACGTGTTGATTTAATGACGGCACTTTGGACCACACATCAGCCCCTGCTGCAGGCGGTGGTGCAGCAGGCATAGGCTCCAGCTCCAGCTTGCCAGCAGACACTGCGTCTTCTAGGTGCGCAACAGCTGCTGCAGCAGCAGCACCACCATCACCACTTGCTGCTGCTGCCGCTGCTACTGCTGTTGCTGCTGCGAGCGAGGCTGCTGGGTTGCTGCTTTCAGCCATGCTGTTGCTTCCGCCCACTGCATCTCCCCCAACTGCTGGCCGCTGAGCAGGCAAGCTGCCAGCGCTGCTGCCACTGACATGCTGCAAGCCACCAGAGCCAGGCGCTACAGCTGCCGTCACAGCGTCAACCACCTGCTGCTTTGTCCAGGCATGCGGCAAACCGGCTTCAATCTCGTTCTTCAGCGCCAGGCGCTCCGCTTCTAAATCTTCGATGATCTGCACTGCACCCTGGGCAGCAACTGCCAGCTCCTTCACCTCTGTGTCAGCAGTTGCCTTGGACAGACTGTTGCTGCTGCTGCTGCTGCTTGACCTACCCAAGGTCTTTGCTGCCTGCTGGAGGCCTGTGCGGTAAGCAGCTGCGGCTATCTTGGCTTCAGCTGCTGTTGCTGCAGCAGCTGTCAGCACCGCCACCTCTGCATCTGCAGTTGCCTTGGACAGACTGCTGCTGCTGCTGCTTGACCTACCCAAGGTCTTTGCTGCCTGCTGGAGGCCTGTGCGGTAAGTAGTTGCGGCTGCTTTGGCTTCAGCTGCTGTTGCTGCAGCAGCTGTCAGCGCCACCACCTCTGCATCTGCAGTTGCCTTGGACAGACTGCTGCTGCTGCTGCTTGGCGTACCCAAGGTGGCTGCTGCCTTATGGATACCTGTGCGGTAAGCAGTTGCGGCTGCTTTGGCTTCAGCTGCTGTTGCTGCAGCAGCTGTCAGCGCCGCCACCTCTGCATCTGCAGTTGCCTTGGACAGACTGCTGCTGCTGCTGCTGCTGCCGCTGCTACTGCTGCTACTGCTTGGCCCACCCAAGGTCGCCCCTGCCTGCTGGACACCTGTGCGCCAAGCATCTGCGGCTTCCTTGGCACCTGTGGCGGCAGCAATGAGCGATGCTACGGCTGTAGCACGGTCCTCCAGCGGGGCTTGCTGCTCTTGGCCCATAAGTAAGGCCAGCACAGCTGCTACGCCGTTTGCCCACAGCTGATTGGAAGTTGTGAGGTCATTGACCATGAGGGCTGCGTCAGAGCTTGCCTGCTGTGCTTCCTCGCACTGCGCCTCCAGGGCAGTGATCTGACTTTGCAGGTCTGCGACTTTCATCTGCCAAACCTGCCTCTCCAGCTCCTGCTGCTGCTCAAAGCCCTGCTGCACAGGCCCTGCTGCGTCGCGAAACGCTTCCTGAAGCGCGGCGGGCAGCGCCGGCGGCTCCTCCTCCAGCGGCAGCTGCTCAGGGTCTATCTGCAAGTCATCCTCCTCGCCATAGCTGCCATCGTCCTAGCAGACAAGGAGGGCGCGAGGCAGAGCAGCAGAAACAACAGTGCTTGTCAAGTTGAATCGTTCTTTGTGGTGTGGTTGCTGCTGAAATTGCATACATTGTACCTTCAGCATACAACAAAAGTGAATGCATGAGTGTGTGGTGAAGCTGCGCATGCCATTTTTGCAAGCAGACAGGTACACATATCTGTACTGCTGTAATAGAGGCTGAACAGCTCTGATAGCAGGCATCACCATACTTGTGCTCATCTGATGGCGTCAATGTGTTGCATCGAGCGCTCATCTCCTTTTGTCACGTGTTGACTCTGTGCTCATTTGGGGTGGCTCATACCATCTAAGATGGTGACTGGACCCACATGTAACTACTCTCTCTCATACCAGACGTAGTAACTGTACATCACACTCTGCTTGCCAGCAGTGCAGGCCTCTCCCTACTGGCGCCGTGCGGTGTTACACAACATAGTACCACAAAGCTGGCCCCCTGTCAAGTACACAACATCCTGCCAAATACTCTGTAATCACCTGGTCAGCTGGCTGCAGATCTCCACCAGGGTCTGCACCAGGAGCCTTGCGCTTGCGGGTGCCTGCCTCCTCCAGGCCCCTCTTTGCCGCATCCAGCTTGTTCCCCTTGGGGTCGGCATCTATGATCTCGCTGGCAACCTTATAGGCTTTCAGCAGAGCTGCACCGTTCTTCCTGGCTGTCCCTAAAGTGCACTGACAGTCGCACAGAAAGCCTCTCGGACCGTCTGCGCAATTGTATTAGATGCGTAAGTGACTTATTAACACAATTGCAATTGCCCCGCAACTGCCTCAATGTTGTTGTGTGCATTATACAATTTCACAATGGGTTAACCGAAGGCCATGTCTCACCAATTTCGCAATGGTGTCTCACGAAGGCCATGTCTCTGAGAGCTTCACATGTGACCTTGGTTTGCATGAGGGCGATGTTATTTCCCCCACACTGTAACTGTACTTCATTGATGATCTGCTGCATGAGGTGCATGCAAAGCACCCTGGCATCACCCTTATGGGCCCTTGTGATGAAACTGCTGGTCAGGTTGTGGCAGCAATGCAGGCTGATGACTTTGTTGCTGTGTGCGGGTCCCTGGCTGAGGTTCAGGCTGTGGCTGCAACAGTTTATGAATACAGTTGTAAGTGGCGGTTCAAGCTGAATGGCTTGAAGTCTGCTGTCATGCATGTCTCACCAGCTAGACAGCCCAGCCAGTTGGCTGATTCTGGCATCGTTTGGAACGGTGTGCCTGTGCCTGTTGTATCAGAGTACTGCTACCTTGGTCTGTGGTTCAACAATGCCTGCAACTGGAATACGCACTTTGAGAAGATGTTGGCAAAAGTGCATCGTGTGAAGGGTGGGCTCATGCCAGTCTGGAAGAGCCGGCTCATCAGCGTGGAAGTAAAGCGTATCATTCTGCTGACATGCATCCGCCCAATTGTTGAATATGGCAGTGAGGTCTGGTTTCCGTCAACTGCAAGGCAACTGCAACAGATTGACTAAGTGCAGACTGACATCATCAAGTGCTCAATGCGTTGTGGCCAGGAGCGCCCTTGCACTTCACTTGTTCTGGCTGAATGGGGTGTGAAGCCATTGCACATGTGGCTTCATCAGAGGGTGATGGAGTATTACTTTAGGGTCCAGCGTATGCAGAATTCGCGTTTGCCACGTCAGGTTTTCTCAGCTGAGTGGAAGCGCCCTAGTGGTGCTGTTGCGGTTACACCTTGGCATAAGTATGTGCAGAGTTTGCTGTGCAAGTATGGTGTGGATGTTGAGGCGGCGGCCGATCGCGCTAACGCGTGCAAGAATCACATTAACCGTCAGGTCAGGAAGTTGCATGCAGACAGAGTTGCTTGTGAATCACTGCAGCACTCTACTTTGAGTCGTTACATCACGCATGTGCACCCTACTCATGCTGATGCCATGCGTTTCAAACGGGCTAGGCCCTTTTTGTGTTCTGGTGCGCCAACGCGTGGTATTGAGTTGCTGATGCGTGTCCGAATGGGTTGTCTTTGTGCATGAGCGTACCAGTCATTATGGGGGTAGCAGAGCAGATTCCAACACAGCATGTCCTGCTTGTGCTCAGGTTGTTGAGTCTTTGTCACATCTGATGTTTGATTGTCCTGCCACGTCTGCTCAGAGAGATACTATGTTTGATGAGATTCGGTCTGTTTTGCGAGATGTATGTGGTAACATGATGATGCTATGATGCTATGGCTTAATGGGTAACATGATGATGATGATGATGTATGTGGTGGCGCTGAAAAATTGCGCAATGTGCTGTCATTGACTGATGCATCCACCAAGTTGTTGCGTTTTATTTCTGATGATGTTTGGGGTAGTAGGGGGGTGTGTCGGGTGATATCTAGGAGCATTGCTGAGTATCTTGTCAAAGCTTGGGATGTGCGTAATAATTGCAAACACAATGGAGCAGTGCTCCCTTTTTCTTCCGCTCCTGAGGGGCGCGGGGCCGATGGCGTTGATGCTATGGCTTAATGGGTAACATGATGATGAGAAAGCTAGGGGTGTACTTTAGCCTGCTGCATGTCTTATCACCTGTCGCAGTGCTAGGGTTTGATGGTCATTTGGGTGTTTGAGTAGCCCAGTACTTGGCAGCCTCGATGTCAGCAGGTATATTGTTGGTAAGTGTGTTCTGTATGCTGGCTCATGGTTCTGGAATGCTGCGTCAAGTCTGGAGGAGATGGCTGTAACCTGAGGATCTACCTGACACAACGGCAGCAACAGCTGCCAACTGCAATTGCTTGCCAAAACGATTATACACAGTTCTTGTATTGGCAAATGTAATGCAGGTCTAGTCGACTGCTGCCTTGGCTCCAGAAGCATTCTTCGGCACTTTCCTAGCTTGTCCTGTAGCAGCGCATGCACGCCGTCTAGAGCATGGATTTCGCAAGTATACCAGCCTTTGCAACGTTTGAAACTCTCAGGGCTGCCACGGAGCACCTAGCAGTGGCGGATCCACGTGCGTCAGGCTGTGCTGCTGCTCCTGCTGCTGCTGTTTTGGTATGCTCAATGTAAACACCCATGTGCTGCAACGTATTCAACGAACGAGGTGAAACGCAACTCTGCCCATGCTGTTACCCCATAGTGGCTATGCAGTGAGCGCTTGGCTTTAGACTGCTTCCATGCCCTGTTCCATATGCTGCCTGCTGACAGTGCTACGGCCAACATGTTGCTGCGCATGGCATGTATGTGCTGCAGGGCTCCAGCCGCTCATCACGCAGCATGGCCCTCCTGAGCGGCTGCTGTCAAAGTCCTCTTCTTGCTTTGTCAGCTTGGCCAAGTCCATTCTGTACCAGCAGTTGGCAGGCAGTGCAGCTGCTGCCATCTACAGCCGCTTCCTGGCAGCGTGCGGGGTGCGTGGCAGATGCGCCGTCCCAGCAGTACTGCTGATGTGTGTGCAGTTGCCTTGCTCTTGTGTGTCTTACCTACATTGGAGGCACGCGATGTACATGCAGCCCCAGCTGAGCTGTGGACAGCATACGCTACTCAAGCGTTCAATTGTGCTGTACCTCAAACCTGTGCATATGCGGCGCTGCGGGGCATCACCTGCTCCCTGCTGCTGCCCTGCTGCGCTCACCACTGCTTCAGGTGCCTGATGAAACACAGCTTACCCCAGCAGCTGTGCTGGCAGCGCCGCCGCCTGTGCTGCGTGGCTGCGGCCTGTCTGAGCGCAAGGCCAGCTACCTGCAGGAGCTGGCGGCACACTTCCATGACGGGCGACTGACTGACGAGCTGCTCACAGGTGCTGCGCTGCGGCGTTGCTGTTTATGGACATCAAGCATCAGGGACATGGCGTGCAGTATGCATGTGCTTATCTTCCTACGCTCCCGGCAGGCTTTGCTGGTGGTACACCACTGCAATGACGCTAGTTGCCATGGATCATGCGATACACCATTACGTCAGGTATGCATGCCATGTGATGATGAAACGTGGATCAATCAACGCTGATCCAGTTGTTGTGCTGCTGCACGCAGGTGCCTCTGACGCAGAGTTGATGTCTGCGCTGACTGCTGTGCGCGGCATCGGCCCCTGGACGGTGGACATGTTCAGCATGTTCCACCTGGGCAGGCCTGACGTGCTGCCGGTGGGGGACCTGGCGGTGCGCAAGGTGCGCCAGCCCGCAGCACACCAGTGCACTGTGCTGCACAGCAGCATGTGGGATGAGCTCGCAATGTCGCTGTTGGCACGTACGATTGCGCCTCCTTGTGCTGCGGCAGTGCTTACAAGTGCATGTGGTTGTGCTGACAACCTGAGAACTGCATGCAAGATCCTACATCAATATCACGGCCAGCGTTATCATGGGTAACATGATGATGATGATGATCACGGCCAGCGTTATCATGCTCTGATTTGCTGCTGCTGCTGCTGTCGCCCCTGGCAGGGCCTGGCGCACCTGAATGGGCTGCCGCACCAGCCCAGTGCTTCAGAGATTGAGCAGCTCACGCAGCACTGGCGGCCCTTCAGGTCGCTGGGGTGCTACTACATGTGGCGCATCCTGCTGCCAGCTGCCAAGAGGCCCTCAGGCAGCACCTCAGCAGCAGCAGCAGCAAAGAAAGCAGGCAAGACACCTTCCAAGAAGGCTAGGCAGGCGCAGGCACTAGCTAGCCCTCTGGGAGCTGCTGTAGCTGCTGTTGCAGATGTCGGTGTGAATGTATTTGCACCTGCTGTGGCTGCAGGCACGGTTGCTGCAGCCGTGAAAGTAGCAGCAAGCGTGGCTAGCCAGCAGCAAGGGCAGCAGCAGCAGCAGTCAGAGCAGCTAGATGTAGGACAGCCCATAACCCCTAGGCAGGCCTGAAGAGAGCAGTGGCTACGCAGCAGCAGCAGCATCAGCGGGTGTGCTTGGTGATTGCGTGACAATGTAGCATTGTTGATTTGACTCTAACTCAATGTCCATAGTTTAATGGTTGTCGCGGTGCTGGCACCTGTTTGGTATTCAATCATGCGCTGCTTGATCTACATAGTACTACGATTGTGGTGACATTCAGATCTGCCTGCTGCATGCGTAATGGATGCTTTTGCCATCCTGGCCAGGATATTGTGTTGCTTTGTTTTATACCTGCTTGAAGCAGCATGCTGAGCATCGATACTGGTGGAAGACTGCATACAGCTGTGGGCCACAACCTTCAAGGCTTGTTGTTCCGGCTGCACACCTTGCATAACAGCTGCGTTTTCACCACATTGGTTGCCCAAAGAGGGATCTGGGTGTGAGTGGCACCGGCAGTGCCAGTGTGTGTAGAAGTAGTTGCTGGCGGCCTGACTGTTTTTTGTAGCCTGTAGCCCAGTGAAACGGTGTTATCATCATCATCATGTTACCCATTAAGCCATAGCATCAACGCCATCGGCCCCGCGCCCCTCAGGAGCGGAAGAAAGAGGGAGCACTGCTCCATTGTGTTTGCAAATATTACGCACATCCCAAGCTTGGACAAGATACTCAGCAATGCTCCTAGATATCACTCGGCACACCCCCCTACTACCCCAAATATCATCAGAAACAAAACGCAACAACTTGGTGGATGCATCAGTCAACGACAACACATTGCGCAATTTTTCAGCGCCGCCAGCAACATCACGCAAAACAGACCGAATTTCATCAAGCATAGTATCCCTCTGAGCAGAAGTAGCGGGACAATCAAACATCAGATGTGACAAAGACTCAACACCCTGACCACAAGCAGGATATGCTGTGTTAGAATCAGCTCTGCTGCCACCATAACGACTGGTACGCTCATGCACGCAAAGACAGCCCATTCGAACACGCATCAGCAACTCAATACCACGCGTTGGCGCACCAGAACACAAAAAGGGCCTAGCCCTTTTAAAACGCATGGTATCAGCATGTGTAGGGTGCACATGCGTGATGTAACGGCTCAAAGTAGAGTGCTGCAGTGATTCACAAACAATTCTGTCTGCATGCAGCTTCCTGACCTGACGGTTGATGTGATTCTTGCACGCATTAGCTCGATCAGCCGCCGCCTCAACATCCACACCATACTTGCAAAGCAAACTCTGCACATACTTATGCCAAGGTGTCACCGCAACAGCACCACTAGGGCGCTTCCACTCAGCTGAAAACACCTGATGTGGCAACCGACAGTTCTGCATACGCTGAACCCTAAAGTAATACTCCATCGCCCTCTGATGAAGCCACATGTGCAATGGCTTCACACCCCATTCAGCCAGAACAAGTGAAGTGCAAGGGCGCTCCTTGCCACAACGCATTGAGCACTTGATGATGTCAGTCTGCACTTTGTCAATCTGTTGCAGTTGCCTTGCAGTTGACGGAAACCAGACCTCACTGCCATATTCAACAATCGGGCGAACGCATGTAAGCAGAATGATACGCTTTACTTCCACGCTGATGAGCCGGCTCTTCCAAACTGGCATGAGCCCACCCTTCACACGATGCACTTTTGCCAACATCTTCTCAAAGTGCGTATTCCAGTTGCAGGCATTGTTGAACCACAGGCCAAGGTAGCAGTACTCTGATACAACAGGCACAGGCACACCGTTCCAAACGATGCCAGAATCAGCCAACTGGCTGGGCTGTCTAGCTGGTGAGACATGCATGACAGCAGACTTCAAGCTATTCAGCTTGAACCGCCACTTACAACTGTATTCATAAACTGTTGCAGCCACAGCCTGAACCTCAGCCAGAGATCCGCACACAGCAACAAAGTCATCAGCCTGCATGGCTGCCACAACCTGACCAGCAGGTTCGTCACAAGGGCCCATAAGGGTGATTCCAGGGTGCTTTGCATGCACCTCATGCAGCAGATCATCAATGAAGTACAGGTACAGTGTGGGGGAAATAACATCGCCCTCATGCAAACCAAGGTCACATGTGAAGCTCTCAGTGACATGACCTTCGTGAGACACCACACGGCGTGCACCCTGATACAAGTTGTAGAGTACACGGAACATCTTTCCACGCACACCCTTGTCCCACAGCTTTTGAAAGAGCCCATCAAGCCACACTGTTGGGAAAGCCTTATAGGTGTCAACAAACAGCACATAAGAATCCTTCCCCTCAGCTTTCCTCCCACCCAACACCTCACTGAGCACACTCTGGTGGTCAGCACAGCTGCGCTTGGGACGAAAGCCGTTCTGGCTCTCGTGCAGCAACGGCGTTCCTGCTGCTGTAGCAGCAGTTACACGCTGCTGCTGCTGCTGCTGCTGTTGCTGCTGACTGCTGCTGCTGCTGCTGCCTGCTGCTGCTGACTGCTGCTGTTGCTGCCTGCTGCTGCTGCTGCTGTTGCGCTGCTGTTGCTGCCTGCTGTGCTGCTGCTGCTGCTGCCGTTGCTGTGTCGTGCCCTCCGCCACTGACTTGCCTTCTGCAAACTTGATGAGGCGCTGGTTGAGAACGCTGGTGTAAAATTTGTAAAGCACGCTAAGCAGGGTGATACCACGGTAGTTGGTGGGGTCTGTCAGGTCACCCTTCTTGGGCATGTTCACAACCGTACCTGGCACCTGGTGCACCTGCTCAAGCTGCCACATCAGATTGCAGTACTGCAGTAACATATCTGCGGCCGTGCTGCCTCCATACTTGAGTAGCTCATTGACAATGCCCTCCTCAGCCGGGTTGCCGGCCTTGCCAGTGCGCAGCCTCTGCAGGCAGTCGGAAACTTCGGCGGCAGTGATGGGCAGGTCCAGCGGGGTGGCAGGGGAGTTAGCAGAGTCTTGCAAATACTGTTGCACATTGGCTGCAACACAAGACATGTGTGCAGCGTCAAACTGGGGGTTGGAGGAAGCAAATGCTGCATGGCTGCCAACGCGCTCATAATGACACTTGAAAGCATCAGCTTTCTCAGCTGGGGTAGATGCCACATGCCCAGATGGATGCTGCATGACGCTGTAAACTGCCTCGCTGACATGCTTAGGGCACAGACGACGCACAAGCTGCCACATGTCTTTCTCTCCAAGCAGGCTGTCATCATTCATGCGAAACGGTGTTATCATTATCAGTTACACAAGAGCGTGACATGCAGCGTACGCCTTCCCGCCATCACAAATGGCCACGCTGGCCATCAAGGCCCTTGCTGCCTCACCCTTCACCTATTACTGGGGGATGCATACCGTGTGCTGATCATGAACACGTGCTGCAGGACTCCCGGCTCTACCATCAGTGAGGCCACATGGCCAGCCATGCATGCACCCAAAGCCCTCCTGAAATCCAGACAGCAGATGATGCTGTGCTGCACATGCGTTGGTGCTTCTATCCCTGATAAACCGTGACGGCAATCAGACTCCAACAGCTAGCATTCCTCGCCTGCAGCATGATGTTGCAGCGGTGCCGTCACCCAATGGCCTGGCAGGCCTTTGGCTCAAGCAACACACACTGACACAACCTACGCCAACACTCGCTTCTGACCAGTCAACAAAGCCATGCCACATGGCCACCGCACGCACAGGCTACTGAAAGAGACCAGATCGGCTGCTGTCACCAAGCAACCAGGCAGCTAACTCATGCCTGATCCATCAACATATGGCCACATGCTTGCTGGCGTGCTCAGCTAAGGCACATGCATGGAACCTGAGCGCACATGTGCTGGCCACCAGCCATTCGCATCGCCAAGCTGCACAAAAAACACCTTCATCCATGCACCCAAACTCCAACAAACCTGCCTGTGCAGTGCATGCACTGCTAGGCACCACGTCACCATGTCACACAACGTTCGCCTTCTGCAAGAAAAACCATTAAGATAGACATCCAATGTCTAAAAAAGGAGTCCTTTATGCAGGGAGCACCTGCCCCTGCCCTGCAGCAGCGTGGCAAGCAACCAACGCTGGACTACTGCGGTCCCTGCATCTGTGGTAGCAGCAGCCCTGTGCCCTGCTGGCCGCAGCCTTCTGCATGTGTGCACTTCAGCAAACCCTGGCGCACACCATATACACCGCGCCTGGATTTCCTGACATACCATCAACCATCTCTGATCGCCCAGTTATATGCAAAACTGGAAACATGATGCAATGTTATACATGATGACTACTTGACGTGGAGGTGAGTTGCTGAGGAGCAACCTGCTGTGGCACCGCCTGAATCAAGGCAGCTGTGTTTGCCCTGGCAGGTGCTCCCTTAGCAGCGGTCATGACATGACCACCTCAGAAAAACTTTCAGTGAGGCATCACACTAGCGTCAGCCCTACAAGGTCGGCACATACAACATGGAGGATTTGAAATCACCGCTATGTATGCACATGCAATTCTACAACTATCGCTCCGTCATATGATGCAAAAGTATACAGCACAGAGTGCTGGCTAGCTACATGCAGGTACACGCACTGATGGTCCCACTACAAGAACGATAGGCCCACCACACAAGTGTAGGCAGCCCATCGTCGCTCAGCGTCATACATTGTATACTCTTGCCAGTAACTTCAGTCTGTTTGTTGACTAGGGTCAACTGAAGTATGGCTTGTCACTCCTGCTGAAAACTTGGTGCCTGTAGTTCAGCATATCCTCAACGCGTTGTACCGCTAGACAGAGAAGCAAGCATGCTGTTGCTGCAGTGGCTGCTCAACTCCAATTCTGCCACACTCGCCTGCCATCTACATTCAGGTCAAGTCACTAAAAGCACACGCCGTTTCCAAACATCACCAGCCACCAGATGCCCACTGCTGCCCAATGCCGTGTGGCTCTGTGGCTGCTTGCCAACCTGCCCGGTTCTAATCGCAGCTGCAGACTTGAACGCTGCAACAGCACCTTCTGTGCTGATCTGCTTGTTATGCAGCACCAGAGTATCATACAATGGTTTGAACTGACGGCCAACCCCATGCCGAATATAGCAGGCTTTGACCTCTTGCACAATAGAGGCGGAACAGTTTCTATGCGCCCTATCATCTAGCCACAGCACTGCGCCTCAAATCAATAGAAACCTAGAGCTGCCCTGGCTGCTACGGTAAACTGGAAGACAGGAAGGCGAACTCAAACAGCGAAGACACAAACCCAAACACACATAACACTATTTGCCAAGATTTGTCTGTGTCATGCTGCCGCATTACTTCTTGGCATTGAAGCCTTGTCGGGCAAACTAGTGGGCTGCGCTGCACATGCGCAAGCGGGTTGACGCATTGCAGCGCGCCGCGTCCCAGCGCCAGGCAGCATGGCAACGCACCAGCTGCCGCTTGCGGCGCTTGCGGCCGTCAGTTGAAGGGCCGTTCGTTGGCTGTGCCTGCAGCTCAACGGGCGTGCTGCTGTTCTGGTTGCCGTTGCTGCCGTTACCCCCGCAGCCGCTGCTTGGGCTGCTTCCACCAGTGCTGCTGCAGCGCCAGCTATCGCGGCCACGCCTCAGGATCCTGATGCTGCCAGCTGCTGCAGAGGCAGCCAGCACAGGTGTGCTTGGTGCAACACCACTGCTGCTGTCAGTGCTGCTGCTGGATCCACCGCTGCTGCTCTTGCAGCTCCTGCTCCTGCTATAGCTGCTGCTGCTGTTGGTGGGCTGAGCAGGGCTGTTGGTCTGCTGCTTTGGTGCAGTAAACCAGCCTGCACCAAACCTGCTGGCGTTTGCACTGCTGCTGTTGCTGCTGCTAGCCAGCCAGCTGTCGCCTGTGCACACGTCAGCAGCTGGCCAGCTGTCGCTGCTAGCACCTGTGCACACGTCAGCAGCCGGCCAGCTGTCACTGCCAGCCCCTGCGCACTTGTCAACAGCCGGCCAGCTGTCAGCAGAGGCACCTGCACACGTGTCAACAGCCGGCCAGCTGTCAGCAGTAGCGCCTGCGCACTCGCCTGCAGCCGGCCAGCTGTCACTGCCAGCCCCTGCGCACGTGTCAACAGCCGGCCAGCTGTCAGCAGTAGCAGCTGCACACTTGCCTGCAGCCGGCCAGCTGTCACTGCCAGTGCCTGTGCACTTGTCAGCAGCCAGCCAGCTGTCAGCAGCAGCGCCAGGCTGCTGAGCTGGCTGGCGCATTGAACGGCACCCCTTGCGTGTGCTGGTACTGCTGCTGCTGGTGCGCTGTGCACTCACAGCAGGGCTGTAGGCCTGCTGACTTGGTGCAGCAAAGCGGCTTGCGCCAGACATGCTGGGCTGTGCGCTGCTGCTGCTGCTGTTGCAGGTGCGCTGACTGTTCAGTGCAGGGATGAAGGCTCGCTGCCTTCGCGCAGCGAAGCTCTCCGGAAGGCTGCTGCTGCTGTTGCGGCTCTGTGCGCTGCCCTTGCTGGCAGGCTGCCTTGCTGCTGGCCTCTCGCTGCCACCTGGTGTTGCAGACGGTGCTGGTGGTGGCGCCTGTGGCTGCCGTGGTGGTGCTGCTGTGCTGCGCATGTCAGAGGCTGTTGCAGCAGCAGCTGGCGCGGCTGCTGCCATGCGTGCTGCTGCTGCTGCCAGCTGCTGCTGCTGCTGGTAGTGCTGCAGCCTCCATGATGCCTGCTGATCTGGCAAGCCCTTGAGGGTGTGCTGCAGCTTGTCCACGCTGTCCACTGTCACCAGTGACTTGCATGCTGCCAGGTAGATCTGCTGCTGCCAGGAGGCCAGCCAGGCCAGGCTGCCGAGCTGCTGTGCCACTAGGAGGCGGCTGCTTGGGGCCAGCTGCGAGTCAACGCAGCTGAGGAAGGTGTGCAGCCCGCAGGCAAGCTTATACAGGCTGTCAGGGCCTGTGTTTGCTGCCGTAAACAGCATGAGCCGGTAGGCCTGCAGGACGCCGCGCATCTGCAGCGTTGCGCACACAGCGTTCAGCATCCGGCGCTGGTGTGGCTGCAGCGGCATCAGCAGCTGGACTGGCAGCCCAGTGATGTAGGCGCTGCTTTCTGCGGCCTCAGCCCGCTCTGACTGCAGGGCTGTGATGGCCTGAGCCTGCAGTGCCATGTTTGCTGCTGTAAGCTGAACTATGCACTGCTGCTGCTCTGCAATGACCATGTCTTTCATGGCGTGGATTGCACCCTGCGTCTGCCTGCTGCCGTTCTGCTGCATGAACGTCATGAAGCCTGGGTGATTGTCATTCAAATACTGTCGCAGCTGCAGGAAGGCCGCTGCAAGCACACGACTGAAGCCCGTCTGGCTGGAGCTGGAGCCAGGGTCGCCCCTGCAACACAGAGCAGCGTGTGTACAGCGAGAGTCAGCAAAGCAAGGGCCTTGGGAGTATTGTCCTGCTGCCAGCATGTGTACAGCAGCAGCAGGTGCAGCATCAAGGTCTCCACACAACACGCTCGGACTCCTTTGGATTGATTAATTGCATAGAAATGATTCCATCAGACCATACAAGCCTTGAAGCGCTGCACGCTGCTGACGATCGTGGCAGCATGCTGCGCGGCAAGTCAGCTGCTGCTGAGTCGTCCCGAAACGGCATCCCGTCCGTAAGCAACAATACAAGCACTGCATGGTTTGTCTTACCCTCTAGATGCATCCATTGTGTCTGCTGAGAAGCAGCGGATGGCGCCCTGCTAGAGTTGCCGCTAGAAATGTTTCTCCAGGAGATGCGCCTGCACTGCAGTCTGAAACTACGACCACCTTCTACCACATAGTGAAGGAATTAAACAAGCACATCGTTTTATCCAAAGGCAGCAGGAGGCTCTTGCGACGTTAGTGGGTTTCGCAGTCTCAAAGGGGGGCTGAGGAAGGGACGCTTGAGCATGTGCTGGATGAGAGCGGTCAAACGTGCTTGAAAATGTGAAGGAACCAAATTGGTATCATGAAAGTTCAGCGAATGTGTTTGATATGCATACAGCATGTTTGCTGAAGTTGCGAATAACGTACACATCGTGTAAGCCTCGGTTACTCGGGCTGTTTGCACAATCTCCAAACAATCCTGCCGGACAACAAAAAAAAGTGATTGCTTTCAGCAATTACAATGCGGTAAACACCGCACACCCTTCCTTGTGAAGAAGGCGACAGCTGTCATAAAGGAGTACGATGCTGCTCACCACAACAGTCAGCGCATTCACGTGTTTCGCCTGTAGTCACGTAATCCAGCAGTTCACAATAACTCTCATCTTATGATGCACGAGACCTCATGACACCACTTCGGCATTCAGACCGTTTTTGTTGGCAGTACTTTGTACTGCCCCCCCGGCCCATGCCATGCTGGCACGCTCGGATAGTGCTGCTGCCCGAGGCGAAGGCCTGCGTGTCGAAGTACTCACTGCGGTGTTTGATAGCAATTTAGAATTGCCTCTTTTTGGGTCTTCACCTACAGCAGGAGGGGGTGGCAGCTGGGGCAGGCAACGTGTTAACATCCCATCCCTGCGCACACCAGCTGCAGCTTGGTGTTGAGCCCAAATGTCACAGCAATTGCTGGGCATGCATCAGGCCCAGCAGATGTACCGTCGCTGTACAGCAAAAGCACCAGGCTGTTGAACAGCCATCAAGCATGCTGACCTACACCTCTGACAGCTGGGCCACAACTGCAATGGCACCCGTGTCCCAGATCCTCTTGCCGTTCACAATTGGCATACCCAGAACTGAAAGCGGCACCTTGCCTCCCAATGGCCACAAAATGTCTATGCTGCTGTCCCGGTGACCAAACCCTAGGCCGTCAACACTCAGCTTGTAACCGCTGTCGCCAAGCGTGAATGTGTGTGAGTCAGCGCCCTTCACAAGTGACACCGAGAGGGCATCCAGCGACTGTGAACTCTCGCTCGCATATGTGAACTCGACCATGAACTTCAGGGCAACCTCTGCAAGCATTGTGACATTTGCGCTGTTTGGCTGCACCAGCCGGCGGGTTGTGCAGTTGATGCTGGGCAGGAACTTCATCATCATCATCATCATCATGTTACCCTGGGCAGGAACTTGTGATCTGTGTTTTTGATGCTGCTGTACAGGTAGAGTTTGGTTGTCACAGTCAGCTGCGGGACGCTGGGTGTGTACGGCACTGGCAGCAGGATGTCTTCGGCATCTTGCCATGTGTAGTTTGCGGAACGCACCAAGGGCCCTGCAGGCAGCAGCACACCACAAGCAGCAGCATGGTGTCAATGGGTTGTCAGATAAAATCGAACTAGTAGCTTCTAGTTGAAATAATCAATGATGCACTATAGTCTCTGTAAATAGTCAGTGCTGCCAGCTGAGCTGTGACAGCATCATGATGGCCACACATCATTGTGGCACTGCAGGCTGCAGCTGATCCCTGTATTCCGAGCAAATGCACTGCAGCTGCCAGGTGCTGCCAGACGGTGCATGTTGATTCCACTCAACATAGGAAGCCAGCATCACGTTATGGTATAGCGCTGATAAGATACACGTCAACTGCAAGCATCTGCATGCACACTGTTCAACAAAGGCTTCAACTGGTGCTGAGGGTCTACTGTACTGCAGCGGGACTCACTGATGAAAGACAGTACGTCCAGGATTTCCAGATTGCTGTGTTTGCCGCGCTTTATTGACCTCGCTCCAATACACCAGTTTTCCAGCACAGCAGATGCCCTATCTGCGGGCACTGAGCTGTGATACACGTTCCAGGTCCATACATCCCGCACGTAGTCAATGCTGGACTGCCAGCCTGCTGAAGCAGTGACATCTGCAT